>BQNB010014686.1:0-74637 GCA_026074375.1 Tanacetum coccineum | reverse complement strand
GTTAGACAATGTAAAACCCCGTAGGAGATATGTTTTATTCATACGATATTTATAGAGTACATAGCATAATGAAACCATAATGGACCCTGAGCCCACAAACCGGGCCAGGCCTATTTATCCTCTAATAGATTCGAGGTATATAGCAATAAAATTTTAGCCGAAATTGGTAATGCAAATGTAGGTACAGGTGAGGATTCGTGGCATTGAAATTTAAATGATGATGGTATGTTTACTGTGGGAGTGACAAGGAAGCACATTGATGACATTATTTTACCGTCGATGAGTCCAAGTACAAGATGGAACAAATCTTAGCCTCGAAAAGTAAACATTTTCGTTTGGCGTCTTCTCTTAGATAGACTTTCTCATCGTGTAAATCTCTCGTCTCGTGGCTTGGAAATTCCATCGATTGTTTGCTCGGTTTGCAACGCAGCTGTGGAGACATCTGATCATATCTTTTATGCATGTGATACAGCTTCTAATGTTTGACGTTAAATCCGAACTTGGTGTGATGTTGGTTTACCGTGTTTCTACTCTAATATGGATTGGATTGGCTGGCTTGATAACTGGCACGTCTCTAACGACAGAAAAGATAGATTATATGTAATTCTTGCTGCTTCTCTTTGGTTTCTTTGGCGTTATCGAAATAATGTTACGTCAACGTGACATTCTCGATAATATCCAATTAGCTTCGTTTTCTTGGTTAAAATTTAGAGGTGTTAAAAACTGTAACTGGTCTGATTCGATTGGTTCTCCTTTGTAATTGTCTCTAGCTTCTTACTAGAGATTTGTTTCTAATATAATACTACATCCGTTTCATATTAAGTGTCCAGTTTGACTTTTTGAAGTCTTTTTTCATCAACTTTGAACGTAAATATTTTTGTTTGTATTATATAATACATAATAAAAATTATACCAATGAAAAACACATTCAAAACTCTATCCATTCATATGTTTTGCATCAAGTATCATATAACATAAGAAGAAATAATTAAGGTCAAAGTTGAAGAAAAAAGACTCAAAAAAGTCAAACTGAACACTTAATGTGAGACGGAAGTAGTATATTGTTAAAAAAACAGTGTGCTTTAACTGATTGTACGGTCCCAATCAAAAATTTAATTGTGTAAATCACTAGCCTTATTTTTTTCTGTGAATTGCCGTATACACAAGAAAGTACTCCGTAACATTAATGACTCAGATCAGTCAAATCTTTTCTTGAATGTGGCATTATTTGCGATATTAAGTTTTAGTTGTCCCGTGTATACGTAACACGTCACCTTACTTAAGATTTAATCTTACATTGACTATTAGACTGGACGGAGTAAGGGTGGAACTCACCATTCCCACACCCACTCACCATTCATTCCTTACGCCGGCTACCCAAAGTCGCGCGTGACTTGGGCCTTCAAAGGTGAGCCACTCACCACCAGTGAGTGGTAACAAGTGGACCCATTTTATTTTTTTTAATTTATTTTATTTAGTTTGTGAGTGTGTGTGGGTATTTAGTGGGTATATTTTATATAAAGTGGGTATTTTAATGAAATGTGAGTTTAGTTGAAAGGTGAGTTGTTATTACGGTTGAAAGGTGAGTAGTAAAATTGGAGAGAGAAAGCTGACGTGGCGCTGAGGTGTAAGGTGAGTTTGTGTTTATTACTCCATCCAGCCTTACACTCATACAGTATTTTGATGGCAATTTTCTTCTTCTATACGTACATAATATATGTCACCTTTTAGTTTATTAGACTTTTTCATGTCAAATAAACATGAAATAAATGTTACCTATGGTTAAGTAGTTAAAACGTAGTATATAAACCTTTTCATCTTATTACAAAGCTTTTCATGAATGATCATACTGATGCTTAAAAAAGGTTAATCTTGTTGCAAATAATTTGTTTGATAACGTACCATAAAGTAATTTGGACAAAGTACGAAACACTCATCCTTTGTTTATTTAATTTATTTGTTTTTTATGGGCGGCAAACATGGAAAAACAAAATCAAACAGTACTATGTAAGGATTCAAAGCTTTATATTAGAAGATCAACAATGTACATCTACATTTTATTTATTTATATATTTTATCTTCAGGCTGCATGAATGTATTTAAACATGCAAAACAATATTAAAAATCGTTGAACAATTCTTTGCCTATTAACCATGAATATTGCATACACTAATGTTCTTCAACTTCATTACCAGCATCAGCAACCTTATGTATCTTTCGCGCCAAAACGCTCACATCTATCAACAGGTACATGGTTTTTCCATATAGATGTTATGTTGCGTGTAACGGTTATTATTTGTGTCATTTTTTTTCTTATGAGAATTGAGAAGCGTATATGTGAGTTATTTTCAGGAAATGTGTGCCAAAGGTTGCCTACTGGTATCCCACCGATTTCCTTGTGTGGTATGTACTTAAACTTTTTAATAACGATTGCTACTTAGAACGTATTGTTTTGTTTTTCATGACATGTGTAATGATGATTGGTTTGTTGAATTTCAGGTCCGAGTTCACGATTAGTAGTACACAGATATGTTTCAAATACGAATGCCATTCCGTTTGATCCAAATGAGTTGCCAGAGTACGCCCCAATATTGTATCAGGTAATCCTTCGAAAATTACATTGTACTTTCATTTTTACCCATTATAACAAGCAAAGGATAATGTCACACAACTAACCTTTTCGCATGTATGAGGTTTATCTTACTAATCTAATTATTTCTTGTGTTGACTCAGAATCCCGAAAAGAAGGCGGCCACAATTCTTGAAGTTTTGCAGAATGCAAATTCCATTTTGCCTCAAGTAGTCCTTGTTAGTACAATTTTGGCTTTTATACATCCATCTTCTTTCACATGGTTTAGTAGCAGGTACTAACTGATTCTTTTACCAAAATACAGAATGATGAAATGTAATGTGAAATAGACCTTTGAAATATTGGAATGAACTATAATCATATTGCAGGTACTATGCACCGGCTATCGGTTTCTTGATGTTTGCAGTTGGACTTAACTTAAAAGAAAAAGATTTTGTGGAAGCATTCAAAAGACCAGCACCAATATTTGCTGGTTATGTTGGTCAATATGTTCTAAAGCCTTTGCTTGGTTATTTGTTTGGAACACTGTCTGTAATACTACTCGGGCTTCCAACTTCGTTAGGTACCGATCTAGTGATCTTTCCCTTCATATCTTTTTCTTTTCTGCAGGTAAAATGAAGCTAAAAATTAAGTAAATGTGATTACAGGTGATGGGATCATGCTAACTTCTTGTGTTAGCGGGGCTACCCTCTCGAATTATGCCACTTTTTTAACAGACCCAAAAATGGCACCTTTAAGCATTGTTATGACCTCGTTGTCAACTGCCTCTGCTGTTTTTGTCACACCGTTGTTAACACTTTTGCTTCTTGGAAAACGGTTGCCTATTGATGTATATGGAATGGTTTCCAATATTTTGCAGATTGTTGTCACGCCGGTTGTTGCTAGCTTGCTTCTGAATCGGTATGGAAATGTACATATTCACTTTTGATACTATGACATTTAACGTCACAAAATGATATAAAGTTGGGACATTTATAACTTCTGTAGTCGTTACTTGATTTTTTTTGCTTAATCTTGTGTTGTTTGACCTTAAAAGTCAAAGTGTAAAATCTTAACAAGTCTTTCGTTGCACTCACAGGTTCTTTCCTGGAATTTCTAGTGCCATTCGCCCTTTTTTGCCTCCAATAGCACTTGTGGTGAATTTTTTCTGTATCGGAGCACCGCTTGCCATAAACATGGAGTCTATTATGTCCCCTTTTGGGATATCCATTGCGTTGCTTATGATCATGTTTCATTTGTCGGGGTTTATCTTAGGATACAAGTTTACGGGCATTGTATTCCACAATGAACCTGATGTGGAACCTCTCCAAAGAACCTTATCTTTCGAAACAGGTTCAACATTACTTTTATAGAATACAAGATTAGAGGTGTCAAAATGGGTGGGTCGGAAAGTTGGGTAATGGACCAAACCAGATAATATTTAATTCGAAACAGATTGCGTTAACAAGAAAAAACTTTTTGTTCATAGAATTCTAGTTATATACTTTACACATACCATATGGGCGATTCCACTCGTTTAACATGTTGAATCCATTTGACCCATTTATTTTCTTGTTTCAGACTTAGGTTTCGTTTGTTTTAAAAAAAAAGCACTTCTTGTCTTTTTTGTCTGCAGAAGGGAAGAGGTTACCAAATAAGTGTGTTTATTTTTTTTGCAGACATAAGTGCTAAAAAGAACTTCTTACTTCTTCAATATTTCAAACATAATCTTTCACTTCTTTCCACTTCTTCAACACCACCTCCCACCACCACCCAATTTTTCACTTTTTGCGTCTTCATACGTTTTTATTAGCTTTTATACATTTTCTTACGTTTTCGTCCGTCTTTTTACGTTTTCGACCTTTTTCGTGCGTTTTCGACCGATTTCGACCGTTTTTGAACGATTTCGACCGATTTCGACCGATTTCGACCGATTTCGACCGTTTTCGACCGATTTCGACCGTTTTTGACCGATTTCGACCGATTTCAAACATTTTCGTCCGTTTTTGATCGTTTTCGACCGTTTTGGAACCTTTTCGACCGATTTAATCCGTTTTAGACCGTTTTCGTGCGTTTTCGACAGTTTTCGTTCGTTTTTCTACGTTTTCAAGCTTTTTTGAACGTTTTGAACGTTTTCGTCCGTTTTTAAACGATATGAAACGTTTTTGTACGTTTTTGTACGATTTGTTCGTTTACATACGTCCGTCTCCGTTTTCCTCCGTTTTTATTTGTTTTCCTACGTTGCGTTCGTTTTCGTACATTTTGTACGATTTTATACGTCTTCATACGCTTTTATACATTCTTATAAAAAGTACTGGAACATATAAAAACGGATAAAACATTTGAAAACGTTCAAAAACGTATTTAAGCGTAAAAAACGTACGAAAACAGACGAAAACTTAGAAAATCATAAGAAAACGTACAAAAAGGTAAGAAAACGTATGAAAATGGACAAACACGGTCGAGGACGTACAAAAATGGTCGAAATCGGCGAAATCGGTCAAAATCGGTGAAAATCGGTCGAAAACGATCGAAATCGGTCGAAAACGGTGGAAAACGGACGAAATAGGTCGAAATCAATCAAATCTGTCGAAATCGGTCGAAAACGGCCGAAAGCGGTTGAAAACGGTCGAAAACGCACGAAAACGGTCGAAATCGGCCGAAAACGGTCGAAATCGATGAAAATCGGTCGAAAGCGGTCAAAAACGATAAAAATCGGTGAAAATCGGTCGAAAACGGACGAAATAGGTCGAAATCGGTTGAAAACGGCCGAAACTGGTCGAAATCGTAAAAAAATAACACGGAAACGTTAAATAACGGATGAAAACGTAAAAAACAGACGAAAACGTAAAAAAATGACAAAAAGTAAAAAAAATGGACGAAAACATAAAAAATAGAGGAAAACGTAAAAATGAAATGTTTTGCCATCTTTAAACACTAGCGAAAAAGATAAAGAAAAAAATGAATGAAAGAAGTACTTCAATATAACAAAAAACAAACGATCTTTTTCATGCAAATGAAGACTGTATATGTAACTCTTCTTCTGCAGATATGGTTTGCAGATGAAAAGGTAAAACCTCTCAAAAAACAAACGAAGCCTTAGAGATAAAAGATAACCGAGTTAACCGATGCACATAAAAATTGCCACCACAAGGGCTACATTCTTTACGTCTAGCATGAACTGACAATCTTTTTCTTGTGCTCGCAGGTATGCAAAGTAGCTTGCTGGCACTTGCTATAGCAAATAAGTTCTTTAAAAATCCACTCGTTAGCATCCCTCCAGCGATATCAGTAAGTTTAACTCGTTACATTTTGGGCCTTAACTCTTAACAAAAAACAGTTTGTGTTAGTCTGAAGATGGATGCATAATAATTTTCGATATGTCCTTGTTAGAAGAATGTATAATAGTTTTTGATGTTTCCTGCAGGTCATAATCATGTCATTGATGGGATTTGCTCTTGTTAATGATATGGGCTAAGGAAAACAAATTAGCGAAACGTTAGATAGATAGATAAAGTCAGTTAAAATTCACTGGTAAATATACGCAAAAATGTGACGCGATTGAGTTGTAGTCACTAGTGATGCATGTACCAAGGTAGTTTTCATCAATGTTGTTATTCTTTAAAGATAAACTAGTTTTGTATCAATGTTAATATTTTTGTTGAATCATATATACGAGTCGGTATGTGACCCGCGCGTTGCGGTGGGGCTTATGTATAAGCATTCACAACCTGAGAATAACGAAACTCATCAATCAAAATTAATGGCAAGTTATAACTTTTTTCTAATAAATGCGATGTATAAAGCACCATAAACATGTTTAAGTCAACTGTGCAAATAATTCATTCAATATTAAGTATACATTGTCAATTACCCTTGCGAAATCAACACCCAACATGCTATCTTAAATGTCTTCAAAAGCCTTTTGACGACTCCCATTTACTTCTGTATGCTTACATAACCAACATTGATAAGATACTTGTGCAAAGTCTTCCTCATAAGAGCTTACACTTTAGATCATCATAATGACAGATCATTATAGTGACTCCCTGCACAAATTAAAAACAATACTATGAGGAGAAAACGGATGTAACACGGTTAACATTAATTATCAAAGACTTTGTTTCAATACCTCGTCTAGCTGAAGATTATAGCACCCGGATGACACCTAGTGTTAACTTAACATAACAGACAACGGAAAACGACATCGAAATCAGAACAAAAACTGAAATGCTTCAATTTAACAAAGTTTATAACTTAACAACAATTCCTATACTAAAACGACGCTCTAATCTTATAAATTCAACATCTTTAATATTTCACATCAAGTTTTAGGTTAAAAAGACAGAAAGCACGAAACAACATCGAAATCAAAAAAGAAAAAGGGTTAAATGTAACAAAGTTTTACATTAACATGCAGGTTGCGGGTGTTGGCCAATGTTTATCAGCTTATATTTAAGCGGAAGATGCTTATTTCATGTTGATGAATTTGTAATATGATAGATATTGTATTGATTGAATAATTACATAAGAGATAACATATTTGTTTATAATAAATAGTTAGCTTTGTTAATAAGCAAATACAAACCTAACCCTATAGGACACAGCACCACAATCGGGCTTGAGCCACGTATTGTCTAACAACTCCCCCGCAGTTGAAGGGGAGATGAAAGAACGCTCAAACGGGTACGTAACTCATCAAATAAAACTAGTAGGTAAACTTTGGTGGAAGTTATCCGTAATACTGATAAAAGTGACGGGACGTGTTAGAAACGGTATAGCACGTCAGCAAACAAGATCCCGAACTAAGTGAATGTCAATATCGATATGCTTCGTGCGTTGATTGTTTGCCGGATTAGAAGTGGATAGGACGGCACTCACATTGTCACAATAGACAAGTGTAGCAGTGGCTAGATGTCGTATGAAGTTCACGTAATAGATTAAGTAACAGTAAGTTTCAGCAACCGCATTGGCAACACCCGATACTCAGCCTCAGCACTAGATCGAGAGAGAGTAAATTGGCGCTTCGATGACCAGGAGAGAAGATTGTTGCCAAGAAAAACACAATAACCAGAGGTTGATCGACGAGTAGTGGGACAACCCGCCCAATCCGCATCTGAGTAAGCCACTAAAGATGACGCCGATTAGGAATAAAGCTGTGATCCATAGGACAGGTGCCTCGCACATTACCGTAAGCTCCCTCTTGAGAGCAGAGAGATGAGGTCTCGGGGTCATGCATAAGAGACAGACTGCTGACAAACATATGAAATGTAAACGGCGGTAAGGTGTGATATTGTAAAGGCCCCAGCTAGACTGCGATATATGTAGAGTCATAATTGGAGCACATCTGCTGAAAAAATAGATCAGACCCTCCCCCCTGATAGGGAGTTCCGTGTCCACAGGTGTACGACACGGTTTACAATTTATGCATACCAGCCCGATCAAGAACCTCAGTAGCTATACTTTTTGTTGAGATAGAAACATCCCCGAAGCATTACGAGTAAGAAATGCCCAAGAAAATAATTAAGTGAGCAAATCAGTCATGGAGAACTCTGCATGAAGAGAAGTGATAATCTGCTGTAACAAATCAGAAGAAGATGCAGTCAAAACAATATCATCAACATATAAAAGCAAGTAAGCAGTGTCTGCCCCCTGTCTGTAGATGAAGAGTGAAGAGTCACAACGACTATGATGAAACCCAACTCGTGCAGCATAAGCGCAAATCTCTGAACCCAGGCCCGGTGCCTGTTTAAGCCATAAAGAGATGCTGGAGAAGGCAAACATGATATGGATGCTGCGGATCCCGGAAACAGGAGTAGTAGGTGCTTGTATACCAGTCTCTGATAACGATCCATGTATAAAAGGCATTCTATGACATCAGCTGGTGGAAACCGGCCAATGTCTAGAAAAGGCATTGCTGGTACTGTCCGCCAATATTAGTACGGTTTGACACCGGACTAAATGTCTCATCAACATCAATACCTGCAACATGTGTACTACCATTCGCTACAAGACGAGCCTTGTATCCGGACTGAGGGTACATCAGCGTTATACTTATGCGAAAAAGCAACTTAGAACTGAACAAATGTTCGCGTCTGGTAGGCGAAGAACAAGATCCAAAGTATTATTTTTAATTAATAAGCAGTATATTCATCAAGCATAGACAACGATACCAATTTGGGTCACGAAAACAAGTCGATAGGGACTTAGGTATTGGTTGATATGGTGGACAGTGTAAGTTTAAAACGTTGAGTAGGACGATTAGTACCGACACGAAAGCGAGTGACCATGGGGTGAGTGATGGTGGGATTATTGTGGTTGTGTGTAGGAATAGTTGTTTCAGTGGATGCGTTTGATGTGGCTGGGACGTTTTGGTGAGTGGGGCACAGTGGGCTAGACTCATGTGTTTGGTGAGTCCGGTTAGATATGGGCTTCGTAGTGGACTCGGGTGGAGCAGAGTAGATGTTTATAGTAACGGAGGACTGAGGGGTGGTGGGAAGTGGTGATGCAGAAGTGAGTTTGGGATTGATGTGTTGATGTATGATGTTAGGGCGAAGTGTCCAAAAATGTGTACGAGGGTGAGTCATGAGGAGTCCAATCGATCCATTGGGAAAACTGTCTCATATATGTTACAGGAGGGATTAGATGATTTTGTTTTGTGTTTAAGTCTAGGATCGGATATCCGCGGTGATTTTTCGGACTATCCCAGAAAAAATTACGGGTGTAGCACGTGGTTCAAGTTTGTGATTTGTCGAAGATGAGGATAGCATAGGCAACCTAAACACGAAGATTTCGCAATAGTTCGGTGTTGTTTTAAAGGCGAGTGTGAGGTATTTCATTGTTGATGGCGGTGGAGGGTAAGATGTTCAAGGGTAGGCGGCAATGTGAAGAGCTTCAACTAAAGTGGTGGTGTGAGCTGGAACACTTAAGTAAGAAATCATGTTGTTGCTGGTGCGTATCATCGTTCAGATTTTCCATTTTGTTATGAAGTTTGGGACAAAGAGAAAACGAACTGGAGAATACATTGGTCACAAATAGTTGGTGAAGGGACCAGTATTGTCAAAACTAACCTCAATGATCACATGAAAAGATTTAATGTAACAATTAAAATGTATTAACATAAGCTACGAAAGTGAATAAATTTGGACAACACATCCGACTTATGTCGTAAAGGGTAACCCATAAGTAATGTGAGGAAATGATCAAGAACAACAAGAATATTATTTAATACCCGAAACACTAGTAATAGGAGATGTCCATAAATCAGAATGGATAATATCAAAAGGAGCCTTAACAATAGTTTCTGAAAGTGAGAAAGGAAGCCTCACGTGTTTGCCAAGCTGACAAGCATGGCAAAGCCACGGAAACTGTGTCCTATTACATGATATTAAATTATAGAAACTAACTGATCCGCTCAGGTCTATAGATTAAAATACTATAATATAATAAAATACTAAAATTATATAGTAGATTGGTCTTAAGCAGAGTCAATGATCGAGAAGTGTATAGAGCTTTCCGGTTCGTAAATCCCCAACGAGGACTGGATTGGTAATCGATACGAATGATTGATGGATTTGAATTTGGGAAACAAATTGATTTGATTTTTACTAGATATAACTTAAAATTAATTAAAGAAAAAATAAAAATTATTCTCGGGAAAACAGTAGTGGAAAATGGGAACCTTAAATATACTACGGGAACACAAAATAGTTATAGGATAAATCCTAAAACTACGGGGGCATAAATGATGCAATGAAAATCCTAAGAAATAATCGAGGGAACGTAATTAGGCTAAAATATACTTAACTAAAATAATTAACCACTTATAAACTAAATTAAACATGCAATTATAGACTAGGGAAGTAAATTCGCTAGGACGAAAACTAAATAAATTACAAAAATAAGGTCATTAAAATTAATTTTAAAATTTAATAAATTAACATATTCTAACTTAAAGAAATGTAAAAAATTTCAAAATCGGAGTTAAAAAAGCGAACAAAACGGTAAGAAACGAAAGTCGAACTCGTAAACGAGCCCGGAACTGAAATTTGGGCAAAAATCACCCTACACAAGTTTTAATGATTTTCCTACAAACTATTTGATTAAAGAAAATTTTCTAAAAAAGAAAAATAATTTTTTGTTAATTTTTGTATTTTTTATGAATTTTGAAATATTAAATACTAATTAAAACTAAGAAAATAGAAAAAGACAGAAAATATAAGTGCAAAAATTCTGGAAAAATCAAAATAAATAAAGAAAAAGTTGATAATTCTAAAAATATAAAAACCCTAATTTTTACTGTAGCAATTAAGAGTAATTAAACTAATTAAATTAAAACCCTAAATTAAATTAATTAAATTATATTAAATAACCTAGTCAATGTTAGGGACTAACAGTCGTAATACCCTAAGGATAACTGAGCAAAACTAACCTATAACTAAAGGTACTAACAGAATTAACTAAGAATCCTAAATTTACACTAACAGTACCTAAGAGCTAGCACGACTTAAAAAACTAGTCCTATTTCTAAAAAGTGCTTATTTCTAAAAAACTCAGAAAGCAACTTAATAAGACAATATGGGGAGCATTTTTAATAAAGGCACTTGTGTCTAGTATGTTCTAAATAAGCCAGAAAATAAGCTTGTTTTGGGCAGAATGCCAAATAAGCCTAAACAGCTTATTGGCTTTTTGCTTAAGCTAAAAGGCTCAAAATAAGCTGGAAAGTGATGAGACTAATCAAACTATGCTTTATCTACTTACTTTAACTTGGATGTAGGTAAAATTAGCTCTAAATAAGCAAACAGAAAAAAGCTTAATTGACAGTTAAAAAAAAAAGGAAAATCTATCTACTTTGACCTATGATAAGCTAACTATAGAGGAGTTAAGCTATGAAAATTCTATGGGGCTTAAAGGGGGGCCTAGGGGACTTATTGAACTGCAAAAAAGGATTGGTGCTATAATTAAGCTAATTTGCAAGAAATAAGGGGCTGGAATTTGGCTTTTGCACCAGGGCAAAAGCAATAGAGGACAAAGAAGCACTTTTTGAGCTTATCAAATAAGCCCACAACTTTTTTTTTATCACCATTAAAAGGGACATCAGGTAAACAGATTTAGGGTACTAGGTGTGAGCTTATGCTCAAAAATCTAAGCTTCTGATAATCAAAAGTAAAGCTGCTGATTTCAGAGATGGAAAAGAAGGCTTTTTATTTTGAATATATGTCGTTTTGTTGGCAGTTTTGACTCTTACAAGTCAAACGACTCAAGGACCTTTGGCGACTGATTTAAAAACTCAACATACCAACAATTTGCAACCCTTACTCAGGGCTTACAATGGCTTAACCAATAGGCCTTTGTAATATCCTTTTAAAAACTAAAAGTTTTTACAAATGTTTGTAAAAAAACTTTGGAAAATAGATTTTAACTAAAAATCTTTAGCAAAAGAGACTTAATTAGCCATAACCACCTTTGTTATAGTGTAACTTATAAGGTCCTCATCCTTAGTCTTACCTTTTATCTCCGTTTTTAGGCCCTTACCAAACAACCCCTTAGTTTTCTTAAAATCTTTTTACTAAATGTGTTTGACTTCTTACTGTTAGTTGTTGGGTTGTCAATGTTTAAGGAGCGTAGTTTGAGTGCATATTATGACAAAGTTAAACAGATTTAAACATATAACCTTTAACCTTTTGATTTCAACAGTAGCACAACAACAAAATTTTTCATAAATCTTGAAAATTAAAGAAGAAGTAACAATATTACAAAGTAAACATTCTGAAAACTTAAGATTACAATTTTTTAACTTAAAAGTAAAAGAAAAGAGCTAGTAAAAAAATAATGTATGTATTCGGCTTTGTCTTTTCTTCCTTTTATAGAAGTCCAAGGCTTCTATGCTTGAGTCTTTGTGTTTCTTGTGTGAGTATGAAGCTCAGCTAACATTTCCCAGCCCTAGGAAATGGAGTTGTGTTTCTTTTTGATCAATTTCGGCCATAGATTTCATCGGTTGGGGGGGAGGATTGGGCCAGCGTGGCATTTACACAGGGAAATGGGTGGGGTTTTGGGTTAGGACTGCGTTTAGGAGGGGTTGGGTAAATGATTGGGGTGGTCTCGTTTTGGTGTAGGTTTTGAGGTGTGGCGGGAATCAAGTGAGGGGGAACCCTGATGTGGGGGGGATTAAAGGTTTTTAAAGAGTTTTATAAAAACCAAAAAACTCGAAACCCCATCTTTCCTTTATTGTACTTCTTGCTATTCTTTTTAATTCAGTTATAAAGAAGTTTAAGAATAGTTTCAAACAGCATGTGTTTTGTTAAAACAAAGTATAAAAGGTTTTGAAACATGGCAGTTTCAGCCTTGGTGTTTTTAAGGGAAATTTAGTTTGTTAAAAATTGTCTATATCAGTCATCTCTTTGTTTAAAACACTTTTTCTTTTTACAAACATTTTTAACTTGCTCATTTTGGTCCCAGGGTTATAAAAAATGGTATTGGGCCAGTATTGGCTTGGGTTATGTATTGGGCTTGTGTTATTGGGTTTTTAAAGCTTTGTGGGTCTTGTATTGGGCCCACTGAGTGTGTTTGGCCAATTAAGGTTCATGGCTTGTGTATGGGCCATCTTTTAAGGCCCAAGAAGGTTGGGGTGGGTTTTGTGTGTACATTGGCTGGATTGGTTTGTTCAAGGGCTAGGATGGGTCTTCAAAGTCTTCATATGTCTCTGTCAATTGCACACAAATGGTTGTTGTATGGATTGAGGGCCCATTTGGTCTTCAACAGTCTTCGTTAATATACTTTGGGCTTTCCCGGCCCATTCAGATGGGTTGAGATTGCAAAACCAATGTATTCTTTCATTACGGCTTGGTTTTGATTGTTGATTTGTGAGTAGACTTTGACTGTGACTTATGCTGAATCTTTGGATTTGCTTTGGCCTTGTCTTTTAAGCTTTTCCATTCCGTGTTGTTTTGTCATTTTTTCTGCTGTGTTTTCGGTCTTTTGGTGTGATATCCTTTTCCTGCACAACACAGTGTAAACAAAATTATCTTTGGCAGGTTGTTGTCAGTTTTTAGTCATTGAGGTCCGTTTTTTATGAGAAAGGTATGTGATTTAAGCACACATACAACTAACAAACGTAGCACTTCACTTCCCGGATGACCAAGTCGTTGGTGCCACGTTTGCTGTCCAACCAGAAAAGCTTGAGGGTACGACGGAGACGTGACTGGATAAAGGTCACCCGTGCTGTCACATCTGAGGAGAATTTGACGAGTCCAGAAATCCTTCACAGAAAAACCAAACTCGTCAAATTCAATTGTACATTTATTTTCACGAACGAATTGACGTACAGAAATTAAGTTTTTGACAATATTGGGTGTAATGAGAACATTATTTAAGTGAAGTGTACGGTAGGGAGTTGGTAGCGTGCTATGGCCCGTGTTGGTGACAGGAATAGATTTCCCGTCACCAACAAGAACAGATGGATATATGCGAGAATTAAAAATAGTACTAAGATTATTAACTGAAGAGTTAAGGTGAGATGACGCACCAGTATCCATGTTCAATTTGTGTTAACCGGATCTTGTAAGGTCAAAGTATTAAAGCATGTGGCTGTTGTGTCTCTTGACTAGTTGGAACCGACTGAGGACAATTGGTTTTGTACAGCAGCGAGTTAGAGGCCTGCTGGTGGGGCCATTGAACCGAACGTGCTCGTGTGGTTGTGTTTGCTGAATCCTTAGAGGGGCATTGGGCCGTAACCCCATTGTGTTGTTATGTTGAACTGGTTTGCTGAACTTGCGGAAATGGATAAGCCTACTAGGGCCAAATAGGTTTTGTTGGGCCTGAAATTGTGGATAGATGGTGTTGTGGCTGCTGAATTAGGGGACCAGTGTGTCCAGGCCCTTGTTGCATGGAGCGAGTATTATGTTGAGATGAGTTCGGGCGTGGGTTGTTGGTGCCTTTTGGGAGAGCGTGAATGAAATGATATTCGTCCCCAGGGGCAATTAACCTCGGCCAAAAGTTGCGGCAGATCTGTCTTGTTCTCATTACGGATCGCGATCACGTTGGTTGCAGTGTCTTGATTCCGTGGTTGGGATGTAGCAAAGAAAGCACTTGTGGTGAGCTTGATGTAGTGGAGGTTGAGAGTATCGGTTGCTTAGACGGGAGACGCCATCTCCTCAGTCTATGACATGGGGCGAACAGTTGCTAGGTCAGGAAAAGGGATCTTTGTTTAGCATTTATTTGAGCAAGGCTTCGTATTTTTCCTTAGCTGTTGATGGCATAGGTGACAATATCGTATAATCCATGGTCGAGCCTAGGTCGGTAAGAGAGTGATATTGGAATCAATCTTGCAGAGTAAGTAGGCGTCTGGGTGTGTCGTCGACCATTTGTATGCCGTAGTTCACTTTTAAAGCACTGGTACGTGTCCTTTGTTTTATTGGAAGATGGTTTCGATGTGTCCCAGGCGGGCTTTAGCCGAAGCAGGGTTGGTGCTGATCATCATTTTCTGAAGAGTTGAGACAAGGGTAAGAAAGGATCATGATTTTACGATGGAGTCAGCCGTGATCCATTCGTCGGTTGGTGGATCAGATGTGGACGTCGATCCATCGATGTGGTTTAGCACGTTAAAGTTGCTGCAGTGCCCTTTGAAAAAGTAACTCCATGTGGAGTAGTTCGATTCCTGAAGATCGAGTTTTTCGGGTATGAGACTATTGATGTTATGTACCGCGTAGAGTTTTTCAACCAAGGTAAGGGCAGGAGGGGGTGGTGGTGTATTCGAGTTTGTCATGTTAGAGATATGAGAGTTCGACTGTTTAAATCGAGGTGTGGTTTTGATGATTTAGGGTTTTGTGGTTCGGATGTGAAGGCCTGATACCATGTAATATGTTGATATTGTATTGATTGAATGAATTACATAAGAGTTGGCTTATCGTATTTATATAATAGGTTGCTTTGTAAAATAAGCAACATCAAACCTAACCCTAATGGACCACAAGCCACATCGGGCTTGGGCGTAGCTTGTAAATAAGCAACATCAAACCTAACCCTAATGGACCACAAGCCCACAATCGGGCTTGGGCCACTTATTCGTCTAACAGAATTTAGTTTTTACTATCACGTTCAACCTATAATCTTTTACTCTAATATGTATTATATCATAAAGATATGAACTTACAATTTTGAATTCTTCATTAATAAGGGCTTGAATTGCTATAATTCCAAGTAGTCATAAACTCAGGATTAGCTTCAATCAGCTTTTCACTTGCGTCCAATGCTTCCTGCATATATCTACGACATAAGACCTTATTCATTAATCATATAGAAAAGACAGATCAATTCAAGGGGTGTTTGTCGAGCTTATCCGATTTAGGCTTATCTTTTCAAAAGCCTGATTTTTTCATCTTATTTGGAGACTTGTATGCAAATTTCGGCTTATATAGCAGGCTTATGGCTTATGTGGTTTTCACCTTAAGTTTCATTAAGCTGCTTGTATATCATTTAATAATAAGGTGAAATGTTTTAAAATGAAAAACTTGAGCCGAGAACCACATAAGCAATAAAGCACGTATATAAGTTCGAGTAAACCAACCATTTGTTTGCTTAAGCCTATTCGCGGCTTATAAGCTCATTGGATTATGGGATTATATCTCATAAGCCTCAAATTACAAATACGAAAACCTACCATTTAATTTGTGATATCTGTTATCAAATAACACAAAAAATTTAAATCTGAGCAAAACCCATAACCTAAAACACCAAAAATGTTACTTTGTTCCGATTATTTTATTTACCCCAAAACCTACACAAGAAAAGCATGGTATGCCTTACCCGAATGCCTTGGCAGCAGTCCCCGCCTTTAAATGCATTTATGAATTCATGAATGCTTCCTAAAATATAAAAAGGAACCATGTTAGCATTTTGGTTCATTAACTCTAGACGACGCGGCAAGGAAAACAATTCTAACATAACTTGCCAATGGTAGCAACATACAAAACTGTTTTTCATTTAATGCTATATCCAAAATGCTAAGAAACGGACAAGAAACATTCACATCCATCATCAAAAACTAAAAGGTAAATGGTGACCTCAACCAAATGTGTCATAACCTAAATCAAGCAACTGATAGAATCCTAACCTATTATGTTTTTGTTCACTGCAATTTAAAACTAACAATATATCTCCAAAATACAACAAAAGGAAACAAACATTTTTTTACATATCAACACATTGGACGAACGGTGAGTTGAACACACAGAAATGTCAAAATAAAAGATCAAGGACTCTATGTCTAAAACACCTCCAGAAGCAGGATCTTGAAAAAAAGCACATTTACTCAAGCATCGATAGTCACTCCTAGTAGCACTAACAACCACTTGTTGACTTGAACATTTAAAGAGGTTGTGTTCATCATTTGAATTCCAGCTTTATAGCAGTTGCATCAGCGGAAAGATCAGTGTTGTAAATATCGGTCGTCACTGATAAATCGCTTATCGGCGGTCAAACTGATACATTTTTTCACCGTATCTGGTAAAAAATCGGTTTTGGTAAAAATCGGCCGATTTTTGGGTTTTTTTTTTTTTTTTTTGTATTCTGATTTTCTTGATCGTGATTTAATAAAAGTATACAAAACTGAATTAAAACCACACATAATGTATATTTTACAACATATACATAAGATATATAGTTAAAAATAATAAGAATATTACAAAACTTATTAAAATATTCTATATATTTCGCAGAATTACTTTATATTTAGGGTCTCCGCCTGAGAAACGATATATCGCCGCCAAGACGTTTATCGCTTAAAGGGGGATCGACCGCCGTGCGATATTTACAATCACTGGGAAAGATACAAAAATATAAGTGCAAAAGTTCAATTTGCATGTTAAAATTATCCGCCAATACATGCAATCATGCGTTTAAGATACTAGGTGGTATAAGGTCGCCCAACTACCTATCACCAGTCACCGCGAATTATGCAACATCAATTGTTAAAAAACCTATAAAGCCAACACGTATGGGACAAAACTTCAATCCCAGAATTATTCAACATCAATTTTTAACCCACACTAAATTCAAACCCCCCCCCACACCCCCAAAAACATATTACAACAAGGAAAAAAACAAAAAAAAATTGACAGGATTTATAAACTCACAATTCGAGATAAGGATCAACCTCGTACATGCACTCGAGCCTGTTATTTCAAAGTTAAAAACCCATGATCCATCAAGCAAGTGATTGTCAGTGTCGATGGAAAAGAGGAGAGTAATCTAAAATATGTGAGATATGATAATGAGGCGGTGATCATGTGATGAACAAAATAAGAGGTGCTGGAATGAAACGGGCCACTAAAAGGGTGGACTTGATAGGCCCTTAATAGCCTGACTGAAAAAATGCAGCCCAAATGGCCACCGACTATTTGTGAATTGTATTATAAGGTAACTAGCCAGTAGACACTACGAAAGTGTAAATAAAAATAAAAAGTTGACAAAAAAAATAGAAATTTGCTAAATATAAATAAGGGTATATCTAAATTTTAAAGTATGCATACATTGATTGTTGATACATTCAATAATATAGATGGATACCCGCGCATAGCAGCGGTAATAATTTTTTTTTGACTTAACTCTCCCCGCAATTCTCTACCCGCTAAGTGAATTCGTTTCACAACACTTCGAATGTATACGTGTTGTCCGTTGTATGTGTTTGTTTGGGTTTCCCGTAGCTTTCCCGCAACACAATATTAACATCACCATACTCGATTAAATAGAATTCACAGTCTCTTACAATTAACACTCTCTTCAAATGAATTAAGGTTAAGTTGTAAAAAATTTAATCAAATTTAAATAAAACTCACTAAAATGTAACAAATTTAATTTATAAAAAATGTGACGCGATTGAGTTGTAGTCACTAGTGATGCATGTACCAAGGTAGTTTTCATCAATGTTGTTATTCTTTAAAGATAAACTAGTTTTGCATCAATGTTAATATTTTTGTTGAATCATATATACTAGCCAGTAGACACTACGAAAGTGTGAACAATAAAAATAAAAAGTTGACAAAAAAAGATGGAAATGTGCTAAATATAAATAAGGGTATATCTAAATTTTAAAGTTTGATTGTTGATACATTCAATAATATATAGCGATCCATCTCATAAATTTAACTTCTTTCAACAACCATTATACAATCATCACTTATTCATGGTAACTCTAGGAGCAACAGGTGTCTTTGTGTTATCCGCTTTGCATTATAGCAAAGTGTTGTTACCTCGTTACTTTTTTCTTATAACGCAGAACATATAATTTAAGCGAAAAACACATTCTCTTCATCACTCGCGTTATTAAACAACATATGTTTCACACATAACCCAATAAAACACAAGTAAAAAAAACAAGAAAAACAAAAACGCATGGCGTAGGCTAGCTAGTACAGCGCCAACCCCTATGACGCGACTCACGGTGTCACGCTCGCATTATAGGTTGGCATTTTCGGTCCACGCAACCCATTCCAGCCATGACACCGAGCCTCTAAAGGACATTTAACAAAACTCCAAAACATATTATGCTATTGAAGCCTCACACTACACGGTTTTATCTATGCCAAAAGCTGTCCATGAACCCCGTCCGGTTCAACCAACTTTACTTTCCAAAAAAAGTTACAATACGTTTCCAAATCTAAGAGCCTTAGGTGTAGTAACGCCGGCAACGGCGTTGGCCGGCGTTACTACACCGCTAGGCGGCGTTGCCCAACGGCGTTGGGTCCGGCGTTGGCCGGCCCACGCACGTTGGGGTTGATTAAAAAAAAAATCATTTACCCCCCCACCCCCCTATACGGCTATTTATAGCTTTTATTTTTCCCCTCTTATTTTAAAAAGTTACCTAAAAAACCCCTTCCGCTAGTTTTATTTAATAAAAAAAATACAAAACAGCCCTTACACGCTATATTTAAAAAAATTTATTTCATTTTACCCCTCAAAACTCATGATAAATACTTCACAACTACCTCTTATTAATTTCTCTCACAAAAAAAAAAACATACATTTACAACAAAAAACACTACAAACTCTTTCACAATGAATCAAAATCGAACCGTTTTTGATATCGATGAGGAAACCGACGCATTCTATTTACAAAAAGCTGTCGAGTATCACGAATGGCTAATACAACAAGAAGCTCAACCACGATTGACCCGTACACCGATCTTCCGTGACCGTGAAGATGCCGAAAGACGTCTACGTGCTGATTATTTTGATGATCATTGTAAGTATCCGTTATACTATTTTCGGAGAAGATTTCGTATGAGCCGTAAACTTTTTCTAAAAATTGTCAATGGCATTTCAAGTTATACGGCCGATCCTCTCCCACAACATTTTCATTTCTTCAAATCTCGACTCGATTGTACGGGTCGAATGAGTATTAGTGCTCTTATGAAGTGCACAGCTGCCATACGCCAAATGGCATACGGCAGCACACCCGACGCGTTTGATGAATATTTGCAAATGAGTGAGCATACTGCACGAGATGCTCTATTTTTCTTTAATATGTGCATCATAGAATTGTATATGCCGAAGTATTTAAGAAAGCCAACACTTGAAGACGTTGTAAAAATACAACAAAAGCATAACAATGTTCATGGTTTTCCGGGAATGCTTGGAAGTATTGATTGTATGCACTGGGAATGGAAAAATTGTCCAGTGTCATGGCAAGGTCAATACGGTAGGGGTGATAAAAAATACCCTACTATAATGCTTGAAGCTGTAGCTTCGCAAGATCTGTGGATTTGGCATGCGTTTTATGGGATGGCGGGTGCGAATAACGATATTAATGTTTTAGATAATTCTCCGTTATTCGACGACCTATTAGATGACTTAGCCCCTGTGGTTCCGTATGTGGTAAACGGAGTTCAGTATCGTAATGGGTATTACTTGGCTGATGGAATTTACCCGGAGTGGGCAAGTTTCGTCAAATCATTCACGGTTGCAACTGATCCGAAGCATACGTACTTTAAACAGCGTCAAGAAAGTGCACGGAAAGATGTCGAACGTGCTTTCGGTGTTCTCCAAGGACGTTGGGGACTTATTCAACAACCGGCCCGTGCATACGAAGTCAACACATTACGTAGAATCATGTATGCTGGTATCATAATGCATAACATGATTTTAGAAGATCAAAATATGTCGGTTGTTGACTGGAAACATGTGTATTCTAATCCTGCAAGGTCACTGCAAACAGTGTGGATCGATCGATGTCAAACCCAACGTCGTAAAGCAAAAGAATTAAGAGACAAAGATACGCATATTAGTCTCCAACAAAACCTTATGAACCATATTTGGCGCGAAGTTGAAGAAGCATCGGAAGAAGATTAGTCGCCGGGGCGTATTTTTTTTTTAATTTCGGTATTTTTTTAATGTGTGTGTTTTTTTTAGTATTGTAATGTGTATTTGAATTTTATGAATGAAATGGTTAGTTTGTTAAAAGAATGAAATAATTGTTTAGGGGGTTTTATGAAAATAAAGAGGTGAGTGGTGTTATTTGGTGTTATGATTAGGGGAGTGGTGTTGGTGTTGGTGTTATGCTGATGTGGCGCTGACGTGACAGCAAAAACTTGGTGTTGCCAAGTTATGATACCTGATGCTCTAAGAGGATAAGTTTTTGCTATTTTTAATCATTACAATACATACATTTACCGTTGTACAGTAGAAGCTACAGTGTTTCTACAGTACTAGGCTCTCACTTTAGGCCTGGGCTCCCACTTTGGGCCGGCCCAATTATTATTATTTTTTTTAATTTTTGGCACAAAATAGAGAGAAAAAAATATTACAAAAGTACCGATTCAACTTTAAAATAATTGACATAGTCACAAACGTACAACTTTAGATTGCATTAAACGGTGTCATTTAAAAAATACCCCATATAGCAAAAAAAAAACAAAGCTTTAAACATGAGGCCCAACACATAAGCTCATATAAAAAAACAAACTATTAAACATGATAACAAAAAAAGAATTTGCAAAAAAAAACTAAAAAAATTAAAAAAAATTTACCGCCCTGCAACAACGCGCGGGACATAAACTCATATAAGAAAAAAAAACAAATTATTAAACATGATACCGAAAAAATAAACCCGCACAAAAAAAAACATATAAACAAAGAAAGAAACCTTTAAACATGAGCCCAACACATAAAGCCATATAAGAAAAAAAGAAACTATTAAACATGAGACCGAAAAAATAAACCCGCACAAAATAAAATAAAAAAATAATAATAATAACAATAGCCCACAACAACGCGCGAAAAATTAACGTCCCGCAGCAACGCACGGGTAATCCTGCTTGTTCTAAAACAATTATAAGCGTTGTTACTATCGAAACATATATGTATGTATCAAGGAAAATATAAACTTTTCT
Organism: Tanacetum coccineum; assembly: GCA_026074375.1. Lineage (NCBI taxonomy): Eukaryota > Viridiplantae > Streptophyta > Magnoliopsida > Asterales > Asteraceae > Tanacetum > Tanacetum coccineum. The sequence goes on along the minus strand of BQNB010014686.1, from coordinate 52,683 downwards.
TAAATTCTAGAAATTGACTTTTCCGAAGATAATGCAATATGGAGTAGACTTCCTAAAGTGTAAACTGGGCACATGGTAACTATGGGACGTATTCACACACATCATATCGCATTATTTTGATGTCACATTCATAAAAATCATTTGAACATGGAAGCGACACGTTTTTGGAAACCGATCGAATAAAAACAATTTTATAAGAAAATGAAACACAACAATTCAAGTGAGAAATGAGTTGATTTCTCAGCGAGTTTATAGTAATGTTTTTATGTTAAAGTTTGGACAAAATACCTAAACATTTGGTTTTATGTATCTTTCAGTTATCACAACCTGAATCATATCATCATATATAAGCATATTTGATTAACTAACATATGCTGTATTGTATGTTTGTAGTTCTATAAGAAAAAAGTTTGCATGAATTTTTTTTCTATGAAAATATCAGGAACAATAATCATCCGAATCAAGGTTTTGAAGATCAGAATCCTCTTCAAGCTCGTTTACGATTGACATGATAAATTTTTTTTCATAATGTTTGTAAACTTTGTTGTCAATTTACGTCAAGACTTGCCGTACAATTTTTTTTTTGAACGGCGGATTTTATTGAAACAAAAAGACTAGCAAGAAGCTAGAAATTACAAAGTAACAAGATGCGGGTTTTTAAGCCAATCTACCTAACTAAAAGACTTTTTACATCTATGTTTACACCAAATGAAGGATCGGGTGACTACCTCCTCAAATATAAGCGCCTTCGAAGGACAAGCCGAACCAAAAATGCTTTTGTTACGGAAATTCCAAATGTACCGCCACAAGACATAACAAACGCCTTCGAATAACTCTTTATGTTTAGAATGAAGACGGATACTCAACAACCATTCTAACCATTCATCATAAGAGGAAACCATCACGACATCAATCTCCCACCAAAGCAAAACCTTGCGAAATATCTCTCTAGATATAGGGCAAGTAAAAAAAATATGGCTAGATGATTCCACATTCTTTTCGCATAAAGGACATAGAATTGACTCAATATCCATGCCTTTTTTTAGAGATGTTCAACCGAGTAGATAAGATGTTCAACTTAACTTTCCAAGCGTGAATATTGACTTTAATAGGTTGTGATGGTGATATTTTGTTGTGTTTCTATTTGATCAAGCAAAAGCAATACTAATATACTCCGTAGATGAATACGTAATATTTGTTTTGTGTATTTGAATTTATTTTCAAAAACTTTGCAATATTTAATGAATCAAATAAATGGATGGTAAACACCGAGTAAGAGCAATCCTTAAGAACAACACAAAAGCTCGTAACTTTTTTTTAACCTTGATTTATGATTTTTTTGGCTAACTAATTTATAAGCTATGAACTTATCGTCATACAAACCAGGTAAAGCCTTTTCAATCCAAAGTTGTTTTCATCTTTCAGGATTGAGCTTCAAAAACCCATCACACATTTTAACGGTATTGTCAAAGGCTATACTACTAAGCCAACCATTATGTGGTTAAAAAAAAACAGTATTTTTTCAAGCCATTCTGCTACTATTACGAGTCAATAACACTTAAAGGCACTAATCGATGGACGAGCTCATTTGAGTCCAAATTATCAGATATGTAGCATTGATAACAAGCTTGAAATATAAACGAGCCAAGCTCACCCGATTATACTGAATTCAAACTTAGCTAACTAGAAAGCTTGAAGCTAAAGCTCGACTCATTTTATTTGCTACCCTATTTCTGGCATTAGCTTAGAGTATTAACTTAGCATAACTTTTTCTTAAGGTTAAGGAGATATGTTTGTCTTCTTACCTTCTATTGTACCACAAGACAACAATTAGAAGATGTAAACAAGTTGGTTTCCCATATTCAAAATGACCAAAAACACCCTCACCCAATCAAATAAAAAACCGTCAAACACTTCATCTCAAGGGCAATCTTGATCATTTCACACATACCTTTTCCTCATTACTATAACTTATCTACAAAGAAAAAAATCAAACCCACCTCTCCCAACTTTATATAAATCCACCTTCTCATTTTACTTGCACAACCTTTTTCATATCTTTTCATTTCATATCACATATTGATCTGTTTTTACAAAACAAAACCAAAAGTTATATATGGGTTCGGATGCTAACAAGATGAACGATGGTACGAGCTACCAACCAACCGAACCGTCACCTTGTACCAACGGTTGCGGGTTTTTTGGAACAACAGCCACAAACGGCTATTGTTCCAAATGCTTTCGGGACATGCGTGTCAACGAGGAACACGCAGCTGCAGTTACGAAACTGGTGACCGCAGCCGCTTTTCCTTCCGCATGTTCGAGTTCTGAACCGGTTCAGCAGCTGACAACAACTGTCTCAGCTGAAGAACCGGTTCAGGTTAAGAAAAAAGAAAAAGTGTCGAAAAATAGGTGTTCGACATGCAATAAAAAGTGGTGTCCATGGGATTTCTGTGTAGGTGTGTGATATGTTTTGTGGGGCCCCACAGATATCTGAAGAACATGATTGTGCGTGTGATTTTCATGAAAAGTGGTAAGGAGGTATTGCTAAAGCGAAACCCGGATGTTAAAGCTGATAAGGTTGGTGGACCGGTTTTGAGTGGGTTGATTGAACCCGGTTCTGAAAGTGTGTGTTATGTTGGATGTTTGATTTTTTTTTATTTTTAGATTTTTTTAATTGGGGTTGAATTTGGAAAGTAACTTGTGAAATATAATTGGGTTAATGTTTACGTGTTTGATTATGGTTGCTTGTGAATTATGACTTCTAATTTGTTTGTTTTACGAGTTTCTTTTGAATTTCTTAATATGATAATAGAATTGAATGTCTTTAGGGTGTGTTTGGTAGGGAGAAATGAAGAGAATTTGGTTTCATTTCTCAAGTATGTTTGGTAGAAAGAAATAAAAAGGTGGAGAATTAATGAGAATTAGGTTGAGAAATGAAGAGAAATGGTAGTGTATTTTTTGTCACCCCCATTTTCACAATTTTTGTAGAGAATTCGGAGAAATGAGTTTTTATTTTTATTTTTTGTTTTTTGCTTTTATTTTTCTTTTCTTTTTAAATCACAGTAGGTTTAAATTCGAGCCAAGACTAAAAATTACATACTCACCGGACCTTATTTGAATTTTGGTTATTTTGGTTCGGGTCAACTTAGGTCGGGTTCATTTGGGTTCGGGTCAACCCGAATATGAGTAAAATGTAATAAAAAAAAATTGCCTTTTGGTACTCGTTTAATAGAACTATTGTTTATTATATAAATTTTATTATAAATTAAAATATTTTTTCTGGTCGATTGGGTCGGTCTCGAACCTGAGTTAGCAAAAACTTTTTTAACCGATACATCCCTATCTAGCATGCGGGATACTCGGCTCACCCGAATAAATTTTTTTGACTCCGGGTAAAACACAACCAGAATAGGCTTACATGGGGTCGGGTTCCGTATTGACTTAACCCGACCCGAGTAACCTGACTCGAAAAAAATGATGGTGCAATTATTGTATTATAATCGCTCTTTATTTGTAGTTTTTTAAAAAAAATATTTCGTGATTATTTTTTATTTCAATTCTCTTGTGTTACCAAACAATGGAATTCAACACATTTCTCATTCAATTCCATTTCTCTGAATTCTATTCTCTACTTCATTTCTAATCTCTGAAATTCTCTTTACCAAACGTGCCACGGAGTATGTTTTTGGTAAGCTAAGATAGAAAGAGACGTCTAATAGAAATTGTATTTTGCTAAACATTAAGAAATTTTGACATACATTAGAATGCGTATTTTACTCATACCAGTCTCTTTCTCATTACCTCATCACTTGATAACTACTCTAAAAGATTTTTTAATACTATCACTTTTTGTGTGTGAAAAAGTTTCTTAAAGATACCAAGTTAAGCAAAACTTTCACAAAAACAAGGTGTGAAAATTTATTCTTATTTTTAAGAACGGCAAGTTACTACAAATCTTTAGTTATTTACCCAAAAGGTTTTTGGTAGTCTCCGGAACCTCACTAATTATCAACTTGAAGGAAAATTCTCATGGAGAAATTCGAAAAAATTCATGGGGAGATTCAAACTTAAGACTTTTTGCATATGATAACAACATCTCAAAAGTCACCCGAGTGTTACTTTTCCTACTAAGTCACATCATTATCATAATTATGGTGATTTATACTCTCTTTTAGAGCGGAGGGGGTGGTGGTGTCATCGCTTGGCGCCAAGTCTTGGCGCGAGAAAAGCCCACGGCGCACCACTCCGTGGCTTGCGTCAAGGGTTCTCGCGCAGTGGCTAACAACCCACCCCATACTTAATTTTTTTTTTAAATGTATCCGTTTATAACTGTTGGGGGGAAGCGGTTTTTCAAAAAAATACCTCCAAAACCCGAATTTTACCCCTTTAAAAATCCTATAAATAACCCCTTATTATTTCATACTTCACACACATTTTCAATACATCTTCTACATCAATACTTCTTTTTTTTCTTTCAAATATGGATCAAAATAATCTCAACGATTTCGACCTAACCGACACATACGATCATTATGATGCGATCTTTCAACCCGACCATGATCGATATACGCGGGATTATGAGTCGTATCAACATTATGTGGGTTTGTGTGAGCAAGAAGCCGGGGGTTCGAGTGATGGTCCAAAGAGGAGGAGGACATACATATATCGTGAACGAGAAGAGGCGGAACAAAGGCTAATCGACGACTATTTTGGCGACGACGAGTATGAACCTAAATATCCTGAAGAAAAGTTTAGGCGCAAGTATCGTATGAGCTCTAGACTTTTTAATAAAATACTCAACGATATCTTAAGTTATGATGTGCAACCCCTGCCTGAGTACTTTAGTTATTTTAGATCACGGCTCGATGCGGGGGACGTCGTAATTGTATTGTTCTATTTAAAGTGCACATCGCCATACGCCAATGGGTACGACACTTCCACCTGATGCATTTCGAACGAGTATTTGCAAATTTGCTTGATCGTACTTCACGAGAATGTTTGATCATTTACTAAGTGCATTATCGGTTTTATATTATGATAAGTTTTTAAGAAGGCCAACTGCAACTGATATTCAAAAAACATATGAATTGCACGAAGAAAAACATGGACTCCCGGGAATGCTCGAGAGTATCGATTGTATGCATTGGGATTGGAAAAACTGCCCAAAGTCGTTACATGGGCAGTTCAAAAGGAGTACTAATAAATACCCAACTCTTATGTTAGAAGTTGTTGCTGATCAAAAATTGTGGATTTGGCATGCATATTTTGGGGTTCCTGGGGCGAATAATGATTTAAATGTGTTATATGGTTCCCTATTATTTGATGCTGAAATTGCTGATATAGCTCCAGAGTGTCCGTTTGTTGTAAACGGGCATACATATAGGAAAGGTTACTATTTAGCCGACGGTATTTATCCAACATGGTCTACGTTTGTCAAAACGTTTTCTGTTGCAAGGGATGAAAAAACCTTGAAGTTTAAAAGAGTTCAAGAAGCTGCAAGAAAAGATATTGAACGGGCATTCGGAGTCCTACAAGGTCGCTGGGGTATTATACGACAACCCGCGCGTGCAATGCAAATCAACACCCTCAAGAGAATCATGTTTTGTTGTATAATTTTACATAACATGATATTGGAAGACGAGAGATTTGAAGTTAACTTGAGAGATGTGTTCGTGAATCCAACACCGAACATTGTTAGAGATTGAGTCGAAAGATGTGACTTACATGTTAGGAAGACAAAAGAACTACGCAATAGGAAAACACACACCGATCTTCGACAAGACCTTATGGAGCATCTATGGAATAATGATGATGAATAGTTTGTGTTTTTATTTATGTAATGTTTAATTTTATGTAATGTTTAAGTTTTAATGTATTGTTTTTTTTAATGTAATGTTTTTAATTTCCATGAATTTTATTTTTAGTTATATAAATAAGTGTATTTTAAATAAATATGAAAAAAATAATAATAATAATAAAATGCTATGGCACCAGAATTCTGGTGCCAAACTGTTGATCCCACGCCTTGATCGATTCTTTACGTTGTAAAGTGTTTGTTACCTTGGATGAATCCAAAATAACAATGATTGAGACTTTGTTTGTATACCAAAGTGTATTCAGAATCTACACTTTGATACTCTAGAGGTATTTATCAATGGAACAGTAACAACCAAAGAACAATGAATAAACACAAACTGCTTCAATATTATTAGAATAATACGAGTACTCTTGTAGTACTGGGGTTACAAACCTTGAAGCTATTCTTTCTCTAAATTGTATCTTAAACTCTTAAGCATAAGCAACTATGTTAAACCTTAAACTAGGATCTCCTTTTATACAAGCAAGGAGTCTTTTACAAAATAAATGCCGAACTACTTGGAAGTTGTTACAATTCAAATACAAATATAATAGATATACATTCCTTATTTTTCTCTTTGCATCCTTATCTCCAAGTCAGCAGCTTCGACCATCAGCAGTATTAATCTTTCTTCTAGCAGTATTAACTAACTCTGGCAGTACTAAGTTTGTACTGGCAGTACTAACTCCATTAGTACTGTTAGTTATACCTTGGCAGTATTAACTCTTGTGAAGATTTATTCCCAACAATCCTCCCCTAAACTTGTGATTTATCTTCAAATCCCAAGTTTCTTCTGGATTAAATCTCCTAGTCTTCTTCCTTTGCTGATGATTCTTTCAAACATTTCTTCTACTTCTGCACTTGAGATCTTATAAACCTTAGAAGTTCAAACGCCTGTGAACTCTCATGATCAACCTCTAATTTCTTTTTCAACATCTTGGAAATCATCTCTTGACTTAGAGGGTATTTCTTCTCTGTCAGCATATGTATGGCTATACCATTCTGCATCAGTAAAATGTGAATACCACAAAAATCATATAAACTCCAGCTTATCACATTGTATTCATGCTGATTCTTCCATATCTCATCTTCTTCATCAGGCTCAAATAAAGTGTGCAGATCTCCCCAAAGCATCAAATCATATCCTTCAGGTCTTGAAGCACTATACCTTTCTTTGACTAATCTGTACAACTCCTCTACATCTTGTCTATCAAAGTCTTCAAGCATCTCACTCAAAACCTTGTAGTTCTTGGAACTGCCATCTCCTCTGAAGATTTGATAATACATGAAATTTTCAGTCAAAGTGTAAGTCTTCCAATCCACAATTGGATACTTTGTAGAGAGAGATTCAACATCTTCTGCAAACTCTTCTCTTGGAATTATATCTAAAAACCCTTTGAGTTCTTCCTTCTCAGCATCTTCTTCCAACTTTTGTCTCTTATCAGTCCTTCTTTTTCTTGGAAGAGATTTCTTTCTTTTTGCTCCAGATTCTTTAACAACTTCTTTCATTTCTTCTTGTGTATCAACATCTTCTTCTTCAATCTTTTCAGGAGACTTCATCTTTTCACTTCCATGCTCCATAGGCTCAATGTGTTGATTAAAATCCCAAACCTTTTCAAATATTGGCCTAATCTCATTATAAGACATTCCCTTGAAGTCACTAATCTTGTAGTTTCCCTGATTCTTCAAGTATTTGATCATATTTCTCCTTGCCTGGGCAATTGTCTTTGGCTTCATCTTTAGAGCATGATACCTGATAACTGAAGGATCATTCCAATCTATCTTCTTAGTAGACTTGGCTTCAGACATAGCTCTTTGCCTTTCCTCTTCATCCCACTGTCTAGCAATTTCTTCATCTCTTGCAATCTGTGCCCTTTGTTCCTCATTCATTTGCTCTTCAAGTCTGATGGCTTCAGCAAAACTTAATCTTTCTTGTTCAAGCTCCTTCTTAGACTTTTTCTTGGGCTCAGACTCTGTCATTATTGCTTTTCCCTTGTCTTTTCTTTTCCTTTGCTCTTCACTCCTTCTGCTATAAGTAACAGTCCTTCCAGCAGTACTAACATTTTCCTCAGCAGTACTAACTACTGGAACTTCACTAGCAGTACCTTTTGTTGCACCAGCAGTACTAACTTCAGCACTCCCTTTCTCACTGCTTCCTTGATCTTGAATGACTTCAGTGGGAGTCACTTCTTGAATAAATGGTTCAGTTTCAGTACTTGCTTTCTCTTGAACTTCTGCATCAGATAATTTCCTCCCCTGTTTGGAAGAATCATCTTCAATGTCTTCATCATCTGAATGAACAATCCTAGCTTTTCTCCTTGTTTTGCCAGTCTTGATTTGAGACTCTAGCTTCTTGACCCTGAGTATGAGCTTAGTAAATGCAGAACTATAGGTTTTCTTTGTCTTCCTCAAGTCATCCTCCAATACTCCAATCCTGTCAGAAAGTTTGGTAACCAAATTCGTCAATTCATTAAGTTTCAAGCTACCCTCATCACTTCCATGTGAGTGAACAACATGGAGAGGTGAGTCATGGGGTGTAGGTAAATGTTGCTCTGCTCTTGGTAATGGTTGTGTTGGGGATGGTTGTGTTGGTGCAGCAGTGGTATGATCAGGTGAGTGTTCATATGAAGCTTCAGGTGAATGGGAAGGTTCAGGTGAGGGTGAAGGTTCATGTGAGTGGGAAGGTGAGGATGTGATTCTTGAAGGTGAAGTGGAAGGGTCAGTAACATCTAGCATAGTAGGAAATAAAGCAACTTCCTGGCCTGAATATCCCTTTGTAGGCCTCTTCATATTGTTAAAGACTTTGACACTAAGAGAGGGTACATGATATGTTCTTGAGTGTTGTTGAAGTTGGTTCCTCTGCATATCTAGGCATAGTTGAATGAACCTAGGGTACATTAAAACTTATGGGGGCTAGAAATATTTGACACCATATGCTCAAAAATCATCCTAGAAAAATTATATTTCCTATTGGTAGATAAACAGATAACAGCAGTGGCAATGTTACCACTAAACTGCTCCCAAGCAGTCTTCTTTGGGCTAAGGCAATGAAGAATATTATGAATAAGAAACCTCCATTGAGGTGAAAAAGCACCCTTTTGAAAAGTTAACTTATCTGAATCAGTGTGATATCCCATAAGTGCCAATTGCTCAAAAATCTCCGAGTTAGGAATAGAAGTAATACCATCTTGATCATCCAACTTGAGATGTCATCTTAAAGATGCTTCAGTGATAGTCATGGAGTGACCATCAATGGTAGCAATAATCTTGACTTCTCCATTATCATTAGTAGAAGCTGCAGCAAACCTCCAAAATTGTTTGATAAACGAGACAGAAACAGCTGGCTTCTTTGTGAGTGCATAGCAAATGTGATTGCGATTTAGGAAATCGATGACTTGATGAAACCCTGCACTTCCTGTAGATTTCTCTAAAAACGCTACCATGTTGTGCTTGTCACAAAATTCTAAGTTTTCCATGAAGAAAAGTGTGAGTAAACGAGTGGGAGATGATCGTGGATGAATATATAAAGGCTGGAGAAAGTTAATTGAGATTTAAATAGAGAAACGTAGAGATATGGTTTGACCGACTTAAAGAAATTAAGTTTATCGTGATTAAATTCCGTGATTATATCAAACATAAGTGAAATTTAGATCATGAATGATCCAATGGTCAAACCCCACATCATAGAATTTGGCAGAAAAATCTCAACTGCTCTAATAAAGTTAATTAAAAATCTGTTAGTGCCCACACAGTACTAAATAGTCATCACAGTACTAAATTTGGCCAAGCAGTACAACATAAAGAAAGCACAGTATTAACTTCTCCACCACAAGCAGTACACAACTCCAAAGTATTGTATTGGACAAAATAACATTCACTCAACTCTCTTTCCTGTTTTTAAGCTCGAGACATTTATTCCATCTCAATTCTTTTAAACCTCACTTTTCACTCTGTCTGTTTTTATTCCACAACCATCTCTCTTTCTATTTTTAAGGCTCACCAATTCTCTCTTATTCTTTTTTGGCTCACATTTCAACAGAGGGACCAAATATATAATTTTTTGGACAACTACCAACGATTAACGGATTTGATTAGTCTTTAACCAATAGCCGTTTTCTTTGGACTAGCCAATGCTTCATTGTAAAAACACTGGTGCATTAGAATGAACCATAATAGTTTATTTGAGTAAACTATCAACATCAACGGATTTGAGAGTCTTACCAGAGCGTTTGCTCTGGACTAGTCAATTCTTTGTTGTCTATGGAGACAATGGGAGAACCTGATGATCATTGTTGTGTGGTTGTGAAAACTGACCACTATTGAGGAATCTAACAAACATTCCCTCACCCTCAAGAAAGCATCCATCGAGTCAACCCATTTCACACTTCATTGCTTATCCTGAAAGAGTTAGCTCAAAACACAAGAAAAACATAATCTAACCACTTTTCTTGTGTAGCAGTATTAAATGTTACTAACAGGATTAACAGTGAGACATAGAAATAACTAGCAGTACTAACTATAAGTAACAGTTTTGACAAACAGTTTTAAATATAACTAGCAGTACTAATTATAACTAGCAGTATTAATTTACAAAGACTTAACAGTACTAACATTTAACAAACTTTACAAAAACAAACAAGAGATATAGGCATTAGGGATTTAAAACATTCCAATAACTTTGAGACCAATACTGAAATTTACCAGCAACAAAACCTTTGTAAGAAGATCTGCTACATTATAGTCCACTGTCTAATCTTAAACCATTTTAAATCAATTTTAGCATTGCAGTCTCTTATAAAATGATGCCTAATCTCTATATGTTTTGTTTTAGAATGTTGAACAGGATTTTCTATTATGCAGATAGTACTATTATTGTCAATATAAATAACAGTATTCATAAAATTGTACCCATAGTCCAGCAGTTGGTTTTAGATCCAGAGAACTTGTCCACAACAACTTGCAGCAAGCCACATATTCACAGCCTTAAGTTGTAGAAGTGCAACTATAGTTTTGTTTCTTTCATTCTAGCATTGCAAGAGATCAGCCCTATTTCCCATAAAACTGACAACCTCCATTGTATGACCTATTCCTATCTTGTGTAGCCCAAAGCATAGATCCACATATCAGAGTAAGCAACTAATTCAATGGATAAATCCTTAGAATACCAAAGTCCTAATGATGGTTTTTCTTTAAGTATCAAAAGATTCCTTAACCAAAGCTAAGAGAATGGAAGACTATTGGAGAACCTAGAAAACCTTGCACATGCACACACATTGCAAAAACATGATATCTAGCCTGGATGCCTGTAAGGTACATCAAAGAGCCAATCATAGATCTATAAGATGTTCATCAACATCATCAAGCATCTCCAACATGAGAACCAAAGGCTTTACCAAATCTTTTGGAGTAGAGGCAGACTTCACAACTGAGTAGTTTGAACTTACATCAAAATCTCATGGACATATTAACTACGATAAAAATTCCTTTCCTTTTCTTGTTGGACCTGTAATCCTAAAAAGAAGGGGAGTTCCTCCCATAAAACTCATTTGAAACTTATCCTATCATAAGCTTCTCAAACACATCACATAATTTCCTTCTTTGTAGACCAAGATAATGTCAACACATAGATTTGAACAAGCAAGATTTTCCTTAATTCTCCTGAATCATAATGGTTTGGTCAGATCTTTCCTCTTGTCAAAACCATTGCATGAGAGATAAATTTGTCCAAGTGTCATACCAAGCTCTAGGTGCTTGATGCAGTCGCATTAAGCTTTCACTACTTATAGACTTTATCAGGATGGTTAGGATTTTAAAACCTGGAGGATAGACATACATATTACCGTCCTCTCAATCTGACATACAGGAAGGCACTTTTTAACATCCATTTTGAGTAGACCCAACCAAACCAAATAAAAGCATAAGCTTAGAATAGAGTCTGATGGCCTCAAATTCTTCAAGCCACATGAGCAAAAACTTCATCATAGTCTAATGCCCTCTTCTGAGTATGTCCCTTGAAGCAACAAGTGTTGCTTAGTTTCTGATGACAAACCCCCCAGTCACATCTTTCTTGTTTTTGTATACCCACTTTAGTACCATTCGCTCTATGACCGTTAGTAAATCAACAAGAATCCAGACCTTAGCAGTTTGAACTAAGAAGTCCCTCCTGTTCAAAAAATTGCTTCTACCCATGTTTGATCCTAGCGCTGTGAAACTCTTTTTTTGGTTTCTTCTTGAGAGAGGAAACAGAACAAAAAGACATGTATGAAAGATCCTGAAGAGTCTTCCCTTTTCAATATAAAGCACTAATAAACCCTTTTTTTAGAGAACGAAGTTTTCATCCTTCTTGGCGGAACAGAATGACTATTGCACATCACTAATCACATGCTCACTTGGTGATCTTTGGTGAATTCTTAGTGTGAGGATGGTAGACTTGCATAAGAATTGAGGAATGTTTCCCCATTCAAGTTCTGTCCTCCACATGGTTAGTCTTCAAGATCAGCGACTAGTCCTACCAAGTCTTTTAGGAGTGAGCACAGTATTAACTTCAGGGAGAGCATTACTAACTACTCTACTACCTTAGTAATATCAGTCTGGCAGTATTATCTTGTTCATCATCAGTACCATTTTTTCCTTAAGACTGCTAACCATCATATGAGACTCTTCTGTAGCAATCATCTTCATCATGAAAAGACATCTTAACTCTATTTGAGCAACACATCCACAATTTTTTGGTGAAGCATCACCAAAATATGAATCATTCTTCCAAAATGTCATTACAAAATCCAATCTTATCTTTTGAGAAGATGTGCTAGACTCAGAAACATCCTTGTATAACCTGAAAAAAATCAATTAGAAGATTTTTCCTGCCACCACTGTACATAAATTCATGTGATTGCAGTTAGAGAACAAGATCAAACAGCCACTTTGGACCCATTTCCCTTCAAATCATGGCTTATTCTCTAAGAACACCAATAATAAGTTCTCGGAACTTTTCTGGTTCTAAAAGTTGCATACACCTAAAAGCTTTGCTACTTAAAGGATTTCCAACAAAGAACCTTCTATCACTCTTTTTCAATCAAACTTGCCCAAATTATTCTAAGGTAGTGTAAAATAGTAACATGTACATCCAAAAGGTTTCATGAAAGCCTCTAGCTGGTTAAAACCTCTAATGAGTTCATAAGGAGTCTTGTTATGAGCTTGACTAATAAGACCCTATCTTTACATAGCAAGCATAGACAACTGAGCATATTAGACCCAAAATGTGGAAGGTAACATATAGAGTCAGCTAACATTGTTCATAGCATCCTCAGAATGAGTGTCCAACTTCTTCCTTTCCAGCAACTCTATTTTGCAAGGAGTCCCAACTAAACTATATTCTCTTTTAAATACCTTTCTCCCCTACAGAAATCATCCATCACCCTTGTTTTATAAACTCTGTCCCATATACCCACTTTTTGATTATTAACTATCTTAACCATTATGATTTCTAACCTCTTGATAAAGTTTTTACGGATCTCACTGTTTTAATATCCTTAGTTCTTAAAAAGAAAACCCATGAAAATCTACTAGAATCATTAGTGACTACTAATCAGTACATTTTATGCATTAAACGACTAACAAAAGTTGGACCCAATAGATCCAATGAATAGCAAAACAATGGCTTAGTAATGTAATTCAAGTGCCTTGGTCCTTACAAAGGCTCAGTGTTTGCTTGCCTTTAAGACGGCAACACAAGTTTGGTCATTCTCAAATCTTTTAAAAGGAAAATCTCTTACAAGATTTTCTTTGAGACAAAGTTTATACATGTGCCATTTTTTAATACTTGTTAATTAATGAATTTGATTCCCTCCATTTTCTTATCTTCTACGTTTGAAATTTTTATAAATTTTCAACGATTGTGATTTTTATCTTTTAAACTCGTTCGGTTATCGTCGGCAAAAACTAAATATACCACGTTGATCGAAACGATGTCACGATCTCAACGGTAAAGGTCTCAAGTCCCGTAGTTTACCGTCACACGAAACCGAAAAACCGAAAATTTGTAAAAACGTTTAAGTTTTTGTTCTCGTCAAGTTTCACTCGTTCGGCTCTTATTTCGTTCGGTGATCAAGTTTCACTCGTTCGGTTCAAGTAGATGAAACTCGTTCGGCTCTTAAGTTTTTCACTCGTTCGGCTCTCGTTGAAGAAACTAGTTCGGCTCTACAAAAGTTCCACTCGTTCGGCTCTCGTGAAATTCACTCGATCGGCTCACGTGAAATTCACTCGTTCGGCTCACCTTGAAGAAACTAGTTCGGCTCTACAAAACAAATTACTCGTTCGACTCCTTAAGGTGAGAAGCTAGTTCGGTTCATTAAGGTTTATACTCGTTCGGTTGATAAACTTTGAACTCGATCGGTTGTCAAGTGGAACATGTAAACCAACTTCAAAACAAAACTCTTATAAGCCGAGCAAAAAAAAATGGACACTTTTCAAAACAACAAAAAAAATGTTAGAATTTTGGAGACACAACACAAAAATGTTGTGTTTCCTTAAATCCAACAACACCTTTATTTGAAACAAAAAAACTTTATGGATAACGTTTGAGAGGGAAAAAAATTGTGAGGAAAATGTGGACATAATTATTGACATAATTTTTTTTTTCTCATCTATCATGATCCGTATACAATAAGAACTCAATAGCACAAACGAAAAACACTAAACCACATACCAAACACTTCACGACAACTCAACCATTCATCTAATATAATACAAGATTATAAGCTCCTTCTCGCGAGCTGGTCACAACAAAAATAAATTACAATTAAAAATTAATTAATACAAACCAATATAACACTAACAAAAAAAAATATACCAATAATTACAAATAAAATATAAAAAAACAAAAAACAAAACAATATATACAAACAATATAAAAAGTAATATTTAATAAAAACAAAAAGACGACCATTATAACAAGAATACAACACCACAACATCAATCAAAACAAATTAAAACATAACAATAAACAAACACAACAAAACAACACATTTTACCACAACCACCCCCACACCCCCCAGTATCATCCCCACCATCCCCCCACACCTCCCCCACAACAACCTCCCCCATCACACCCCACCGTACCCAACACCCACCCCCCCCCCCCCACCCCACCAGTGAGGGTATATCACACACCTCCCCCCCACCCCCCCCCACCCACCCACAGCGGTCAACCACCACACCCCACCCCCCCACCCACCCACCCCGTCACCCACACCCCCCCCCCAACACCCCCTCCCTCCACCCCCCCCTCACCCCCACACCCCCCACCCCACCCCCCCAATCTCCCCCGATCTACCCCTCGCCACCCATCCCCCCCACCCCCCCTCTCATCACACACCACACACCCACCACCCCCAACAGCCACACAAGCCCCCCCCACCCACCCACCCCCCCCCCCCCCCCCCCCCCCACCACACCACCCACCCCCACCACCACACAACACCCCCCCCCCCCACCACCCCCCCCACCACCCACACACCCCCCCCCCCCCCCCCCCACCACACCCCACCCCTTCTACACCCCCCACCCACACACCCCAGCACCACCCCCACCCCAGCACCAACCACTCCCCCCACCATCAACGCCACCACCCCGCCATACCCCCCACCTTAAAACACCTTACATACGGGATCCAATGAAAAAAACACAGACAAAAGAGCCCCCCACCCACCCCCCCCAGCACACCCCCAACCCCCCCCCACCCCCCCTCCCCCACCCCAACCCCACACCACCACCCACCCCAATCCCACCTCTCACCCACACCCCCACCCCCCCCACCCCCCCCCACCGTTGAAACAACGATTTCAGTGTGTTCAAAATAAAGAAAAAATGAGAGTTAAAACAAAACTCGAATGAAAAGAAAAGCAAACTTGAGTCACAATAAGCCGGAACCAATAAGCTCAAAATAAGTTACCACAAACAAATCACTAAACACAACACGCACGAATACGATACACCCCCGGTTAGCTCTTGATACCAATTGTTAAAATAAGAAATCACTAGCTAACAAGAAAGATCCGGAGGTCGGGGAGGATTGAACAAATGTTTAGCCATATTATTAAAGAGAAAGGAAAAAGATGGGAAGAGGTGTGTGTCTAGAGAGAGAAACAAGAACACACACTCTTTTTACAAAATGAATCCTCACCCCTCCATGGAAGTATGGAGGGGGTATATATAAGTCAAGACAAGGGACACTATACTAACTTAACAGTTCTAGTCCCTGTAGTTCTTGCCTAATGAAAACTAATGTAATTCCGATATGTCACCATATTTTAAGGCTAATAGAGCCGTTAAGCAGCAAGTGGGTAAAGTCTCCATGAGCTAGGGTTTAATAAGATCACCATTATTAATATCCTAAGATAGATTATAATCAGCAAATAGGATGCTTTATGTAGATGCGTTTAATTGTGACAGAATTCTACGTATCTAGGTTATAGGAAGAAGTACCGCCTAAATCTT
This sequence comes from Tanacetum coccineum, assembly GCA_026074375.1. Lineage (NCBI taxonomy): Eukaryota > Viridiplantae > Streptophyta > Magnoliopsida > Asterales > Asteraceae > Tanacetum > Tanacetum coccineum. The sequence continues at coordinate 36,326 of BQNB010014686.1, read as the reverse complement.
GAAATGATATGCCGCCACGAAAAAAGCACTCATTGCACTAAAATAAACAAACCTGCGTTTTAATTGGATTAGTCATGGTTAATACAGTTTTCTTATAATTGGCTAGACTACTTTTCTATCTTTTGATTATCTACTTGCGTGTGTTATTATATTTTAAATTGATTTAAGTCACTACCAAACATGTGCAAGTCTCTCAGACTGAAACCCCCCTTTGTTCGTTAGAACTAGGTTTAACATAGGTTTAACATAGGTTTAACATAGTTTAAACTGACTTAATTTAGTTAACCAAAATATTGATAGAACTAAAATATTAACGCTCTCGCTCTTAGTGATCGACACCCTACTTACCAACGAAGCTACATCTGATCGGGTATACTGCTCGTTAGTGTTGTTTTAGGTATTGTCGGCAAAATATAAATGTAAAACTTGATAAATAAATAATACCTACACTCAACGACACGTCAGAAACCTTCAGTTATGAAACTGTGATATGAAACCTCTCATATGAAACCTGTGTTATAAAAGTTTGAAGTACGAAACCAAAACCAATCTCTTGATACGAAACCTCTAGATTACGAAATCTCAGATATACGAAAGCTTCCACAATTTACGAAACCAAACAGTTACCGAAAGCTCCAATATAAGAAACCACCTTTCGTAAATTCCAAATTTTCCCTTACTTTCATAAATCCAAGAAACCTTCTACTTTTGTAAATTCTTAGCTACGAAACTAATAAGAAACCTAATAATTTGATTTTAAAGCAGTTTACGATGATAATATCAATGGTATCTTATCAAATTGACTACGTTCTTTGTTATGAAAGCTATTAACTATTTTACGAAAGCTATATAGGTTTACAAAATCTAAGAAATACTCATGTATGGCAGTTACCGAAAGCTTAATTAGTATACAAAAGCTCAAAAACTGTCTTACGAAAGTAATTTCTCGCCTAAAAATAGTTATCGAAACCTATTTTTTGAATTACGAAAGCTATCAAATCCATATTTTTTCAATCACATTCACTTCTAAGCAAGTATTTTTTGTATACTAATTATTAAACCTACAAATTGATGATTACAAAAGTTGTATTTCAGCGTTTTAAGATCAAAAAACTCATCAAATCATAAATCTAACACCTCGCGTTCTATGAAACCTACATGTTAATCCTAAACCTTGATCGATTCCTTAGCTTGTCTAAGGTTAAATTACCTTGGATAAATCCAAAATAACTTGTGGTAGAAACTTTGTATGTATACTAAAGTGTAGGCGGAATCTACACCTTAATATCTAGAAGTATTATGAATAAAACAGTAATTGTGAATGAACAAAGTTATAACCAAACTCTCTAATATTATTAAGATTAATAATACAAGTACTCTTGACTAGTACTAGGGTTTACAACCTTGAAGCTTTTAATCGACTTAACAACTATGAAAACTTATATCTCAACTAATGCCTTAGAGCCTCCTTTTATAGACTAAGGAGTCCTAGTCGGCTTACAACATATACTAAAGATAAACATAAACTTATAGAATATTCTGATATAATCTATTCTATAAATAACTTCTAATCTTCATCTCCTAGTAATCTTTATCTCTGTCATCTCTGACTTCACTTAGCAATATTAATCTTCTTTTGGCACTACTAACTATCACAAACAATATTAATCTTGTGCTAGCAGTATTAACCCAGTTAATACTGTTAGTTATAATCTGAGCAGTACTAACTGCTTTAACTATAAGTACTAACCTGTGAAGATTTATTCCCAACAATCCTCCCCTAAACTTGTGATTTACCCTTAAATCTTAAGTTTCTTCTGAATCAAATCTTCTAATCTACTCTGCTAAGGATGCTTCCAAACATATTATCTTCTTTGATTAAGTTGAGATTTGATAAACCTTAAAAGCTCATATGCCATCTCAGTGACATTATAATTCACATGAAGTTTCCATTGAAGCATTCTCAAAAGTGTATCTTTTAGAAGTGGATACTTCTTCTCAACTAGCATATGAATGCTTACTTCTCCTAGCATCAAAGAGTGAACCCCACAAGAATAATAGAGTTTCCATTCTATCAACTCTTGACTGTGATGATTTTTCTAGACTGCATCATAATCATTTGGTTCAAACATAATCTTCATATCTCCCTATAGCATTAGATCATCAAAACCTGGTCTTGTAGATGCATATTTCTCATTAAAAAGTATGTACAACATAATCAAATCTTCTCTATCAAAATCATTTAGCATCTCACTGAAGAATATATAAGTCTTGTAACTTTCATCTGCCCTATGTATCTCATAGTATCCCACATCTTCTTTGCAATAAGATTTCCAACTAACTATTGAAGATTTAATTGCCAATGGGATCATACTAATTACTTCTTCAGAATTAGAAAAAACTTCCACATACTCCATAAGTGTAAGTTTTTCTGGATTATCCTGGTTCTTCTGTATTTTATCCTTGTCCTTTCTAGCTTTTAAAGTCTTTCTTTTTAGTCTTCCTTCAGCTTTCCTAGAACTTTCTTTCACAACTTGTTCAGATACAACATCATCTTGCTGAATTATCTCTTCTTCAACATGTTTTAAAGATTCTTATTGAAGATCAAATCCTGATCTCTTCATAACTTCCTTTTCAATCTCAGAATACTTAGGTATAAAAGCTTGATTTTGATCCTATACCCTTTCAAATATAGGTCTAATATCTTCATATCTCATTCCCTTGAAATAACTCTGCTTGTATACTCCATAATTCTTCAAATATATACACATATTCTTCCTTACTTCAGCTTTAGAGAAAGATCTGTTCTGAACTGCATGATATCTTAGCACAACAGGATCACTCCAATCAATATCATGAGCTTGAGATTTAACTATAACTTTTTCCCTTTCATCCAACTGCTTTTTCAATTCCAAGGCTTTTTCAAAATCATACCTTTCTTGTCTTGTTATATCCTTTACTAATTCTTTAGCATGTAGCTTCTGAGCTAATTCTTCATCATGACCTATCTATATCATCTCTTTCTTCTTGATTTTCTTTGGAGGCTCAGACACTTGCATAATAGCTTTTCCTTTATCTTTTGTTGCACTCATTTTGATATTCACTAATGTTTCAGCAAGAGTTACTTCATCATCATCATTTTGAGGACTAGCAGTACTAAAATCCACTACTTCTATATCATCACTCTCTATTCTATGCTCAGCTGTATCATGTGCCTCCCCTTGCTTACTGTTTTTGACCAAGTTTACATTTTTATCTTTATCAATTTCTTCAATCATCCTCCCCTGTTTGGAATAATCCTCATTATGCAAACGGGCTTCTTCATCCTCTGAGGAGTCAATAACCGTACTTCTTATTTTAAGCTTGAGCTTGTTCTCTAACTTCTTTACTCTTTTAGTGAGAGTGATAAGGGCCTTGTTGTGAACAACTTTTATGCTGCTGAGTTCATTTTCAAATGCTGTAACCTTGTCTGACAGTTTTGTACATATATCTATCAATTCCAAAAGTTGCATACTACCCTCCCTACTTCGAGATGTGTTACCTTCTCCGAGTGGTGGTTCATTGGGTAAGTTAGATAGCCTTTCAGGCCTAGCCTGAACAGAACTACCCCCTATGGTAACGTGGCACCAGGGACCACCTTCTGAGCTAGTTCTTGGAGAACTTGGCCTAGATGGTGTTGCCTTGGTTTGGGTCTTAAATATGTTACCACTGCCCTGCTATGCTTCTAATCTAAAAGTAGTAGTGGTAGCCCTCCCTAATCCATTATGCATCTCCTTAGTGAAGGCCTCATCTTCAACACTTGATAGAACATTGGAGTGAGGTATCCTAATGCCCATTCTTCTTGTTTAGTTCCTGGTTTTCCTATAGGTGATGGATAGATTTTGGAGTTGTGGAGATGTTTCAATGATAGTGGGTGTGTGTTGGGTCCCAACTGGGCTTGTTGGACCTTCTCCCGAAGATAATTGTTCATTAACAACCATTGTTGGAAACAATGATGTTTCCACCCCAGAAAATAGATTCCCTCTTCATATTGCTAAAAACTTTGTATGTTAGAGCAGGGGCAATATAAAGTCTCTTATGAGAAGTGTTGAGTCTAGAGTCTTTGTTCAAAAACAATTGTAAAAATCTTAGATACATCAAAAATTTATATTTATTCTCTAAGTTTTTCACCATACCATCAAAAATTAGTTTAGAAAAATTAAACATTTTGTTTGTAGCCAAACAAATTATAGCAACTACTATGTTACTACTAAACTGTTCCCAAGAAGTTTTCTTTGGAGGTAGACAATAAAGGATGGTATGGATCAAAAATCTACATTGTGGGGAAAAGTGACTTTTTTGAAAAGTTAATTTATCAGAATCTGTCACATACCCCATTAAATCAAGTTGTTCAAAAATTTCAGTTGTTGGTAAAGTACTAATACCATCAGCATCTGCTAATTTAAGATGTCTCCTGACAGATGCTTCAGTAATAGTCTTATCTTGACCATCAACTGTTGCATTTATCTCTATTTCTCCGTTGTTAAGTGTTCTGGTACTAGCAGTGCGCCAGAACTGATTGATATGAGAAACATAAATAGTTTGATTTTCATTTAGAGCATACCTGATGTGGCTAGCATTTAGAAAGTCCACTATTTGATGAAAGTCCTCACTTCCTTGAGGCTTCTTTAAGATAGCAACCATATTGTACGTGTCACAGAATTTCAAGTTTGTCATTAGAGATTGATGAGAACAGTACAACTTGATTATGATTATGGGTTTTGATCGATTATGATGGTGTGAGAGATTGACAAGAGCAATTGAGATAAAACAGATGACACTTAAGGGTTTTGATATGATCTACTGAATAAATAGTGATTTTAACTTGAAGAAATCTTATAAGTTAGGGAAATATCACAAATTATCCAATTTAAGTAACCTATAAGTAAAGTTCGTGGCAAAAATATCTCAACGGTTATATTTAATTAATGATAACTGACTCCACCGCCAAACAGTGGAAACGGTAACCTAGCAGTACTAAGTTAACACTAGCAGTATTAACTTTGTGTACTAAGTTTCTCTATTAGTAGTAACTCTGTCTCCAATAATCATACAATAACATGCCTCTATTCATCACAAGCACACTAATAATAATTAGATAGACATGTGAGAATTCATGAGGATCCATATCTATGTATAACCCATGAAGGAAAATTAAAACCATTAAGAAGAACTCAATATCAAACTGAACCCCTTATCATCCCAAAGTTTAACCACAAGTTTCCCACTAATTGACACAAAACTCTCTTACATACAATCCAGCTGTTAGATTATTCTTTTTCAGCTGTCCAATCTATTCATACTACTTTGCTTATCCTACAAATGTTAGTCTAAAACCAAGAAAACACATTCTAAGCTATTTTCTTCTTGACAGTATTAAGTTATGACTAACAGTTTTAATATTATACTAGCAGTATTAACTGACACACTAACAGTACTAATCCTTTACAAAACTTTTACAAAGACATAAAGAGATGTAGACATTAAGGATTAAGCATTCCAATACTTGAGACCAAGTACTAAAACCTTCTAGCATCAAAACCTTTTGTAAGAAGATCTGCAACATTATGATCAGTATGAATTTTAACCATTTGTATTAACTTTTTAGCATTGCAATCTCTTATAAAATGATACCTAATCTCTATATGTTTTGTTTTAGAATGTTGAATAGGATTTTCAATAATGCAGATAGTACTATTATTGTCAATATTAATGACAATATTTATGAAATTATACCCATAATCGAGCAATTGATTTTGAATCCATAGTACTTGTCCACAACAACTAGCAGCAGCCATATATTCAGCTTCAGTTGTAGAGGTAGCAACCACAGTTTGCTTCTTACACTACCATGAAATCAACTTATTTCCCAATGACAACCTCCAGTTGTAGACTTCCTATCTTGAGTTGCTCCAGCATAGTCACTATCAGTATAAGCAACTAGTTCAAATGGAGAATCTCTGGAATACCAAAGGCCTAATGTTTGGTTTACCTTTTAGATATCTAAAAATTCTCTATATTGCTAAGAGATGTGATGTCTTTGGTGTAACTTGGAATCTTGCACATGCATATACTGCAAACATAATATCTGGCCTAGATGTTGTGAGATACATCAAAGACCCAATCATAGATCTATAGAGATGTACATCAACATCATCAGCATCTCCATCTTTGACTAAAGGCTTTTCTAAATCAAATGGAGTAGCAGCAGACTTCACATCTGTGTAGTTGAATTTCTTTAAAATCTCAGCTACATATATATCCCGACTGATAAATATTCTATCTTCCTTCTGTGTTACTTATAATCCTAAGAAGAAAGTAAGTTCTCCCATAGAACTCATCTAAAACTTATCCTTTATAAGCTTCTCAAATGCAGTACACAGCTCCTTGTTTATCGAGCCAAAGATAATGTCATCAACATAGACCTGTACAAGCAAAATATATCCTTTCTGCTTCTTTATAAACAATGTCTGATCAATCTTCCTTCTTTTAAACCCATTGCCCAATAGATAATTAGCCAAGGTTTTATACCATGCTCTTGGCGCTTGATGCAACCCATAAAGTTCCATGACCACCTTGTAAACTTTGTCTGGATGGTCGAGATCTTTAAATCCTGGTGGTTGAGTAATATAAACCTCTTCCTTAATGGTTCCATATAAGAATGCACTCTTCACATCCATTTGATATACCAAAAAACCCATAAAAGAAGCATAGGCTAAAAATAATCTTATTACCTCAATTCTTGCCACAGGAGCAAAAATTCTTCATAGTCTATACCTTCTTCTTGTCTATGACCTTGTGCAACCAACCTTGCTTTATTCCTAATCACAATCCCTCTTTCATCTTTCTTGTTTCCGAAGACCTATTTTGTTCCAATGGCCCTCTTCCTATTAGGCAAATCCACAAGTTTCTAAACCTATAGGAGCTTGAATTGTAGAAGTTCGTCCTGCATTGCGTCCACCCAAGATGAATCAGATAGAGCTTTAGCAATGCTTATGGGTTCAATCTGTGATAAGAAACAAGCATATAAACAAGTATTCAGAGTTTCATGTATTTTCTCTTCATATACAGCACTAAGAAACCCTTGTTCAGAAGTAGATTTTGTCATTCTTCTTGTCTGAATAGAGGATTTCCCATCACCAATCACATTTTTAATTGGGTGATCTTTATAGATTCTTGTATTAGGAGTGGTTGGAACTGTATAGGAATTAGTGATGTTCCCTAAATCAAGTTCTGGTTCATCTTCATCACTAAAGAACTTAACATGAGTGGCTTCAAATGTATGACTAGCTCCTAATTTGAACATGTCTTTAGGGCTATCTAGATCATATGAACTAGCAGTATTAACTGATGGATCAACAATATTAAGTTTAAAACGACTAGTATTAACTTCAGGACTGGCAGTATTAACATATTGTCTAGCAGCATTAACTTCATTAGGACTGCTATCATCTTCAGACTTATCTTTTTCATCACTCTCATTATGTGAACCATCTTTAACCTGCTTTTGATCATCAGCAGTAGATTTTGGTTCACCATTACCAACATCCTTGGAAGGTAAATTAAAGTATGAAGCATCTTTCCAAATTGGTATCACAATGCAATCTTGACTTATTTCTTCTTTTTGAGTAGATGTACCTGCATTAAGTTCTCCTTGTGTACTTGCAGATTCATTAGAGATTGTACCTGCAGCTACTGGTACATAATTCATAGATTGGGTTAGAGAATCAATATTAAACAGCCACTTTGGACCATTCCCTTCTATCATAGGCTTATTCTCTAAAAACCCAATATGCAAGTTTTCTTCTACCCTCCTAGTTCTAGTGTTGTATACCCTAAAAGCTTTACTACTCAAGGAATATCCAACAAAGAAACCTTCATCACTTTTGCCATCAAACTTGCCTAAACTGTCTAAAGTATTAAGAATGGTAACATGACATCCAATATGTCTCAACAAGCTTAGAGCTGGTTAAAACCTATAAAAAGTTTCATAAGGTGTCTTGTTATAAGGCTTGACTACTAAGACCCTATTCTGTACATAGCAACCAGTACTAACGCTTTCAGGCCCAAAAAGTGTAGGCTACTAGAGTCATCCCCCCTTCTAATATGGGTTCTAGCAGCCTCAATTAGTGTCCTATTCCTCCTCTCAGCCACACCATTTTGCTGAGGAGTCCTAGCTACACTGTATTCCCTCTTAATACCTTTTTCTCTACAAAAATCATCCATAACTTTATTCTTAAATTCTATTCCATTATCACTTTTGATTATTTTCACTTTCTTATCCACTAGGTTTTCTATTTCTTTGATAAAATTCTTAAGAATCTTACTTGTTTCATACTTAGTTGCTAAAAAGAAAACTCAAGTAAACCTGCTATAATCATTAGTGACTACTAAGCAATACTTCCTATGCATTAAACTACTCACAAAGGTTGGACCAAATAAATCCATATGAAGCATAAACAAAGGCTCGGTAATTGGATTCAGAACCTTGGACTTACAAGAAGCTCTGTGTTGCTTCCCTTTATGACAAGCAACAAAGGTTTGGTCATTTTCAAAACGTTTTGTAGGCAAACCTCTTACAAGATTATCCTTAACAAGCTTATTTATGTTCTTAAAATTAATATGACCAAGCCTCTTATGCCAGAGCATTGATTCATCTAATGTAGCCTTTGCAACAAGACAAGTTAAACTCTCTTTAGGAACAATGTTCTTCATATCAAAACTGTACATTTTGTCCTTTCTAGGAATTTTAAGAAGTATTTGACTTTCATCAGGCAACTTAAAATTAGGAGATAAGACAAGACATTTAGTGTCAGTAAAAAGGACATAGTTCTTATTGTCACATATCTGTGAGACACTAAAAAGGTTGAAATTTAACTCATTGAAAAAGTATACATCTTCAAAATCAAGGCTATCAGTTTTAAGTGTTCCTTTACCAGAAATTTTACCACCATGTGCTCCTCCCCTAAATGTAACATAACCTTCATCAAATTCCTTGAAATCTGAGAGATAAGCCATGTTCCTAGTCATGTGCCTTGAGCATCCACTGTCAATAAATCCTATATCATCCTTTTATGGATTGCCCTGCACATAAAATTAAGGAAATTAGTTTCCTTTGGGGACCCAAGCCATTACTGACTTGGATCTGCCTCGTGCATCAATGTAGTTGTGTCTTTTAAAAGCAAGTGATACACCATTAGGTTTGGTAGGTCTCCAAACCCAACATGCTAAGGTCTTAACAGTATTTACCCTTTTTTCCCTAACAGCATTAACTGGTTTGTATATGACCTAGCAGTATTAACTACTCTAGGCCTTTCAGTATGATAGTGTCTCATGGCAGTATTAACATATCTGCTAGTTAATGCTGTTTTCTTATAAAAGGGTCTCTGATTAGTTGATTGTGCTTGTTTAGAAAAATGTAACATTGATTTAGCACTATGAACTGCTGGTTTGGGGTGAGCAGTATTAACAGGCCTAACAGTATTAAGTGGTGTGGGACCAGTTTTTAACAAAACTGCTCTTGGAGTTATATTCCTGTGTGCACTAGGGTGTATGGTTTTGGCATAATAGTCATAATCCACCCTATTGTAAGTATTCCTAGATACCATCCTTTCCTTTGGATGGTAATTACAGTTAATCTGCACATGGCAAAACTCCCACAAATAAAACAAGCTTTGTTATACATCACAAAATCACTTCCTAGTTGATTGGACTTCTGTCCATTCTAGTTTCTTTGATTCCCCCTAGGACTTTATGATCTATACATCTCAGCATACCTAACTGACTTTTTAACTGGTTTTTCATGATTTTTAGGTTTGACAAACTCTATCTTTTTATCAACAAGAAAAACAATTTCTTTATCAACATTAAGTGGAGACTCAACAAAGCTACTTGTGTCTTTTGATACTTGTTCTTTTACCAAAGAGTCATCATAATTTTTCTTAGAATCATTTGATTTTTATCACAAATAATGGTAGACTCTAGCTTACTATCCTTAGAACCATAACTTTTGAATTCAGAGCCTTTGAATTCATCAAGACCAGAATAAGATAAATCAAGTTTTGTAGGTCCATTATAGATTAAAGGATGAGGTGGAGGAACAACATTATACCCCAAACCCTTTTTACTTTTGTCAGTTATCTGACTCCCTAACAACTTGTCTAGGCTCTTTGAGGCATTATCAAATTTTGCAATTTTAAATTCAATGCCCTCTTTTTCTTGCTTAACTTTTTCAAACTTACTTTTAAGAACATTTATTTCATAGTCTTTGCAAGCTACTTTCCTTTTAAGAACTGCAACTTCTTCACTAAAAAGAACCTCATTCTTTCTATATGTGACATGTTGTTCCTCTACAGTTGCTAAACCTTTTTTATAAGTAGCTGCTTTAAATTCAGTTTGATTAAGCTTAACAATTAAATCATTACATTGTTTCTTAAGAGTTTTATAGTTTTTCAGACAAGTTTTAGTGAAAGTTTTATCATTGTATACCTCAGAGTCTGAAAACGCCATTAGAGCCATGTTTCTTTGAACTTGTTCTTCTGCCATATCACTCTAGTCAAAGCCTACACCATCTATGGCCAACATTGCCTTTGAAGATGTGTCTTCATTGTTTCCCTGCTTCCTAGTGTTGTCTTGATATCTGAACTGACCCTCTTTGTTCCTTGGTGCTCTACATTCCCTGGCAAAGTGCCCCATCTTGTGACAGCTGAAACACTCTACCTTGGATTTATCATACCCAGCATTATTATTAGCATTAATGAAAATTTTCTTGCCTGTTCTCTAAAATTACCTTTTTGCCCTCATAATTAGCAGATAGAGCTGCCACTTCAAATCCATTGCTTCCAGATCATCTTCATGTATTTGCTCTAAGTCCTGCTGTAGGAGATTAGAACCATTGGGATTCTCAATCATGAAAGCATACATAGTATTATCACTGAAGTTAGCAGTACTAACTTGAGGACAAGCAGTGTTAACATTAGGGCTAATAGTACTAACTCATATGCAGGGATTATAAGTATTTACATCCTTATTACTGCTAGTGCTTGGACAGTCATAAAGGCCAGTTTTGAGCACCGCTAATTGCAACTAACAGCTTCATACATCTTGTTCAATAATTTTAAAGTTGTTGTACAAATCATCGATGCTCATTGTTTCAATTTCAGCCTTATTCATCTAGACTACAACATGAGTATTCCACTCAGGAGGCAAGCTTCTCAGAAATTTTGAATTTAAGTCTTCTTGAGTGATGACCACACCCAAAATTGCAAGCCTACTAACAATCTTCTGGAGCCTGTTAAAGATAGAGTCAAGAGACTCTGTGCTTGATGCACTAAAATTTTCATATTGTTGCTTCAAAAGTGTCTTCTGTGTTTTCTTAGTGGCTTCATTACCTCCAAATCGTGTTTCGATAGCAGCAAACATTGTTTTAGCATCATTGTACTGACTGAAAGTAAGTTGATGTTCATTGGGAAGAGCCATGAGTAGCAAGCTTCTAGCCTTCACATCATTCTTCTTGTTGGTCTTTTCTTCAGCAGTTACAGGTACTGACATCTTTGTAACTGAAGTACCATTCTCTTGTGCTGTTTGTGGTACAGATACCCATGAGTTACCATTCTCTATGACCTCCCATAGAGCATAGTCTTGTACCTGGAAGTACTGCTTGATTCTTATCACCCACATCTCATACTCACCGAGTTTGAGTATGGGTAGCTTAGTAGTAGTATTACTCTGTGCAGATTCAAATTCCTTAACTTCTAGATCAAAGTTTCTCAAAGCAAAAGCTCTGATACCACTTGTTGATCTTGATCGATTCCTTAGCTTTTCTAAGGTTAAATTATCTTGGATAAATCCAAAATAACTTGTTGTAGAAACTTTGTATGTATACTAAAGTGTATGCAGAATCTACACATTAATATCTAGAAGTATTATGAATAAAACAGTAATTGTGAATGAACAAAGTTATAACCAAACGCTCCAATATTATTAAGATCAATAATACGAGCACTCTTAACTCGTACTAGGGTTTACAACCTTGAAGCTTTTAATCTACTTAACAACTATAAAAACTTATATCTCAACTAATGCCCTAGAGCCTCCTTTTATAGACTAAGGAGTCCTAGTCGGCTTACAACATATACTAAAGATAAACATAAACTTATAGAATATTCTGATACAATCTATTCTATAAATAACTTCTAATCTTCATCCCCAAGTAATCTTTATCTCTGTCATCTCTGACTTCACTTAGCAGTATTAATCTTCTATTGGCAGTACTAACTATCACGAACAATATTAATCTTGTGCTAGCAGTATTAACCCAGTTAATACTGTTAGTTATAATCTGAGCAGTACTAACTCCTTGAACTAGAAGTACTAAACTGTGAAGATTTATTCCCAGCACTACAAATTCTTCGATACGAAAGCTTCTTGATCGAAAATTGACACGGTTAAGCTCGAATCAATGTAATGAAACCTCTTGAAACAGTATTACGAAACCCAACTATGTGTTACGAAACCTCTGAATCAATTTTACGAAACCCAAAATCTGTGATATGAAACCTCTTACACTGAGATACGAAACCTTCCAATATGAAAACTGAATTATGAAACCTTCAATTAGAAAAGCTGTGTTACGAAACCTCTGTTTACGAAACAAAGACTTACGAAACCTCAATGGTATGAAGCTGTTTCAATCACTATAATACGAAACCTCTGCTACAAAACCTTGGAAATACGAAACCTCTAAAATACGAAACCTTCAATACAAAACTAATGACATCAAATAACGTCACTTTTATAGCATCTTTTATCCCATGTTTCTTACCCATTTTATATAATTATTGCATGAATTGATACTTAATCATTTATATTTGAGATTTGAAGTAATTATGGAGTACTTTGTGAAGATTAGCTAAAAGGCACACATTATGGAGCTAAAACAAAGTAATCTGAAGATACTGTTCTGACTGACTATACGCTGTATCCATCAAGGAAGATATGGCGTATCTGTGCCTGAACTTCACAAGAAACCACGAAGACCTATACGCCGTATCCATGAGCTATCATATGCCATATCCAAGATTTATTATACATGAAGATTCTGGAAGATATTGAACGTGGTCCCTACTCTAAGAAACTCTCTATATGCTGTATTGACTTCGACCAATACGCTGTATCGACCCTATTCCAGACACTATAAATAGAAAACCTAAAAATGAGTTTTAGGTGTGCTTGATCATATTTTTGATACCCTAACCATAAAAGTCAAGTTTCAGAAGACAAGAAGAGCAGAAGAGGTCAAGAAAAACTTCTAATTCCATAGGAAACACCTTGTAATCTCCTATACTCTAATAATCATTCGATTTTTGGTATCATTTGTTTAACTCGGTTAGTTTACCTTGGTTGATTTGATTATTATTCTTGTATTAATTAAAATGATTAAGGGCTAATACCCTTGGGTATTAGCTATGATTATGAAGATTTAAATGGTTGGTTTGTTTATATCGACTGCTTAATTTATCGTTGGTTGTTGATTATGTTTATCAATTCATACTCGTATATGTGTTTAAGTATGTGACCCATCATTCAACTGGATCTAGGAATGCAAAATATATAGTTAGCTAGATGTCGGGATGTCTCTCCATATTCGCAATTTATATATCTAGAATAATAGGATCACAAATATTGACCTATCTTTGCCAATCGCTTAATGGAATAAGTTGTTCTAGCAGGTGACCTAGTATAACGTTCTTCTTCCTTTGGTAAAGACTCGGACAGTAGACTACTAGTATATAAAGAGCCGTTAAGCAGTAAGTGGGTAAAGTCTCCATGAGCTAGGGTTTAATAAGATCACCATTATTAATCTCCTAAGATAGATTATAATCAGCAAATAGGATGCTTTATGAAGATGCGTTTAATTGTGACAGAATTCTACGTATCTAGGTTTTAGGAAGAAGTACCGCCTAAATCATGGAATGATATACCGCCACAAAAAAAGCACTCATTGCACTAAAATAAAAAACCTGCGTTTTAATTGGATTAGTCATGGTTAATATAGTTTTCTTATAACTGGCTAGACCGCTCTTCTATCTTTTGATTATCTACTTGCGTGTGTTATTATGTTTTAAATTGATTTAAGTCACCACCAAACATGTGTCAGTCTCTCAGGCTGAAACCCCCTTTGTCCGTTAGAACTAGGTTTAACATAGGTTTAACATAGATTAGAATTAGCATAGTTTAAATTGACTTAATTTAGTTAACCAAAATATTGATAGAACTAAAAGATTAACGCTCTCGCTCTTAGTGATCGACACTCTACTTACCAACGAAGCTACATCTGATCGGATATACTGCTCGTTAGTGTTGTTTTAGGTATAGTCGGCAAAATATAAATGTAAAACTTAATAAATAAATAATACCTACACTTAACGACACGTCAAAAACCTTCAATTATGAAACTGTGATATGAAACCTCTCATATGAAACCTGTGTTATGAAAGTTTAAAGTACGAAACCAAAACCAATCTCTTGATACGAAACCTCAGATATACGAAAGCTTCCACAGTTTACGAAACCAAACAGTTACCGAAAGCTCCAATATAAGAAACCACCTTTCGTAAATTCCAAATTTTCCCTTACTTTCATAAATCCAAGAAACCTTCTAATTTCGTAAATTCTTATCTACAAAACTGATAAGAAACCTAACAATTTGATTTTAAAGCAGTTTACGATGATAATATCAATTGTATCTTATCAAATTGACTACATTTTTTGTTACGAAAGCTGTTAACTATTTTACAAAAGCTATATAGGTTTATAAAAGCTAAGAAATACTTACGTATGACAGTTACCGAAAGCTCAATTAGGATACGAAAGCTCAAAAACTGTCTTACAAAAGAAATTTCCCGCCTAAAAATAGTTATCGAAACCTAGTTTCTGAATTACGAAAGCTATCAAATCCATATTTTTTTGATCACATTCACTTCTAAGCAAGTATTTTCTGTATACTGATTATTAAACCTAAAAATTGATGATTATGAAAGTTGTATTTTATTGTTTTAAGATCAAAAAACTCATCAAATCATAAATCTAACACTTCGCGTTCTATGAAACCTACGAATTCTTCAATATGAAAGCTTCTTGATCGAAAATTGGTACGGTTAAGCTCGATTTGATCGACAAAACACACACTAGATCTCTCCCAATAATAGATACCACTTGTTGTATGTCATGTTTGCATGGTATATATCAACTGAAAGTTATAAAATGAGAGGAGAGGAGCTAAAGAGTATTTTTCATCATTTTTAAAGTTTTCATTAAAAGGAAAAATAGAAATGGGAGGGAGAAGTGAAGTTACAAAATGTAAATACTTGTATAAATACCCATCCTAGATAGGTATTTATACTTATTGTAGTTTCTATTCTATTTTCCTAACTCTAGTCAAACCTTGGTCAACTTTACTTAACTTTGACCAAGATAGACTTTATTACATTATAATTACTAATAAAACTATAAACTAAACAAAACTATACAAAGACCAATTCATCTAATAATAAACACTTTTCTTAAACCTAACTGATTTATTCTTCCAAATCATGATACCGGTAAGATACTCCTAGTAGAGTCACAAAGAAACAAAACTGATCCTCTAGTTGCCGTCACTGACTCTTCAGCATCTGATTACGATTCAGAAGATGAATCTTCAGTTTGTAGCACCACTCTTCCTTCATTGGAGAATCTAGCTGGTGTTGAACCTGTCTTTGGACCAAAGACTATCAAATTAATTTAGAAGTTAAATTCCACATTCAAAGCTGGAGCCTTAAAAGGTGTCATTATAAATGAACCATCCTTAGCTCCTACTAAGGGTAACAAAAGTGCTTTAGCTTCAAAAGTTAACTAAACTCCTGCCGGTAAATTAAAGATTGTGAAAATTAAAGATGATCCTCCTTTGGCTATTGTAATGAAAGAACTTAACAACCTAAAATTACAAATTAGCAAGAATCAGTCATCTTTCTCTAGAAATAACCAACCTCAACAGGTTCCCTAAAATGCACTTCAAAACACAATTCAAAAATGGTTGTGATCTTTATGGCTTAAATAATCATCTCTCTGAGAATTGTTATAAAGTTGTGTTTTGTAAAAAGTGTGAGAGAACTAATCACAGAACCTGTGATCATGCTGAATACATGTCTACTATAATCATGTCTCGACATCTCAAGGGTCAGGGTTGATCTTTTTTAAGATCTAGAACTCCAAGACCATCAAAACACTTCTTCCCTCCATGCATACACTGTGGGTTCATCGATCATCTATCTGATGATTGTGTAAACTATCACATATGTGATATTTATGGAAGTTATGATCATGACACATTTGGTTATAACAGGATCATTTCTCTTAGAAGAGGAATCAAGCCAAGAAACCCTCAGCGTGTCATGAAAAGTTGTGAAACATGTGGTAGCACAGTTCAGACCACAACTGATCACAATGACATTGGGTGGTTTAGAAGAGGTAAGGCACTTCAAGCTAAAAAATCTAAAGCTCTAAAATCAACTAAGGCTGAATCATCAAATGCAAACAGATCTAAGACTCCCACTAAAAGGTTGGTTTCTAAGCAAATTTAACCATTCTGAACGTATTTGTGCAGTGTGACATCAGGAAGCCCATCTGGTACCTGGACAGTGGATGCTTAAGGAATATAACTGGAGTCAAGAGTTACCTGCACAAATATGTAGAACAACCAGGACCTAAGATAGTGTTTGGAGATGACTCTACATGCGCAACTGAAGGTTATGGTTCTGTCACATGTAATGGTATAGTTCTCACAAAAGTAGCATTCATAAATGGTCTTAAGTACAATCTAATTGGCATCAGTCAACTCTGTGATGCTAAATATATTGTTCAGTTTAATGAGAACAGAGGAACTATCATCAAATCCAACAAAGAAGTTGTAATGATTGCTCCAAGAGTAAGAGATGTATATGTTCTTGACATGAAATCTTTTGCTTAAGAATGTTGTTTCTTTATCAAAGCTTCTGAGAATCTCAACTGGCTTTAGCATAAAAGACTTGCTCATCTAAACTTCAAAACAATCACCAAACTGGCAAAACAAAATCTTATTATTGGTCTTCCCACTTTGTCTATTCAAAGGCAAACCATGCTCATCATGTGAAAAGGGAAAGCATCATAGGGCCAACTTCAAAACAAAATAGACATCTTCTATCAAGAAATGTCTGTTTATACAAATATTAAAGGATATTTATATTTAATGATCTTCATGTTTTGATAATAACAAATATAATGTCATACTATGTAAAAGTTTACGTAAACAAGTTATTTAGTCAAAAGTTTACTTGAGGACGACAAATCACTTAAGGTATGAATATGGCATTATTAAACATAGTTTATGATCAAAGAAAAATATTATCATTTGCATAAACCTTTTCTAATCAAATTATTTAAGTTAACACATGATTAATTATAAGCTAGTTATATTAATCATGTAAGACAAAATAAGATTAATCATAAGTGGAAACAATCTTTCCAATTCTTCCTACATCTACAAAATCTTTCCTTATTGGTGATAAGAAATATTTTGTTCTAGAAGGATCTAATAAACTAATTTTATTAAGTACAAAACAATATTTTGTATAGATTTTGGGTTAATCACAAAATGACAAATGTTGTCCCAGCTCCACCCACGGATCCACCTTATACAAGGGACGGTTCCAGCTTATGGTAGATCCATGAGTCGCATGAACCAGCTATCTAGGACAGATTTGAATTTCAAAGGCTTGCCTATAAATAGCAACCTTAAGCTTTCATTTTAAATAACTCTTGACAAATATTTTTCACATACATCTTTTATCTCTTATATTCTTTGATCATTATACTTGTTACATAATCCATTGCAAGTAATAAACTCATTCCACTCTTTAGTAAAGAACATTTACGAAGACGTCAAGCTTCAAGTGTTAATAGTTTAGTTGTGTCATCATGATTGTGATAATCATTCATCTTGTATATCTTGTGTTGTGTGTTGTGTATATCATATATGTATGATAGGTTAGTATTTAGGCCACAAAATACATAGTGTGTTAGATTGGTTCTATCTCAAAGTAGAACTCGGTATTTAGACTGTATTACTCGAGAAAAGTGTAGCGACTGTACGTTTTTTCTCCGCCTAAAGGGAGCTTGTTGACATAGTGAAGATAACTCTCAAGTTATGTACTTAGGGAGTGGAGTAGGGCGAAGAGGATAACCCATAGCCAAACCACTCTAATCATTGTGTCATCGGTTTGATCTTTCTTATATTTACTTGTTCTACTTCGGAGATTACTTTTTACTTATTGCATCGCTATTATATAACTTGTGTATACCGTTGAAGTTCACATAAGTCAACAATCTAAGTGTGTATTTTAAACGGTAAAACTAAAAAAAAAAATATTTCAACCCCCTTAAGTTTCCATAATTTGTACAAAACCAATGTCACCCAAGATCTTTAACGTATATTGTACATTAGAGCTTAAATCGATCTATAGATTCGGATAAATATCTAGAAGGGCAATATTTTCAAAGACCACCACTTTTTGAAAGTGATCATTTTATATATTGGAAAAATAGATTTGAAACTTATGTGAAAACAAAAGACTTAGATCTTTGGCATATTATCTTGAATGATGTATTTTCACCGCTTTATTTTTTGCCAAAAATGAAGTTGTACCTACATTTTAGAGGTTGTTCCTTTTGAAGAACAATCTGACGATCTTAAAAAGAAACTTGCTAAAAATAATAAAGCTAAAATGGTTCTTTATAATACTTTACCTACAAAGAAATACGAAAGAAGTTTTATGTGTAAAACGGCTAAAGATATTTGGCAATCGTTGGTAATCACACATCAAGGTAATAGCTAAGTAAAGGATAATAAAATTGATCATCTTGTTTAACAATATGAACAATTTACTATCCTTGAAGAAGAATCTATTGATAGCGGCTTTGCTAGATTTAACACCTTACTAGTCTTAAAGCTCTTGATGAAGGTATCTCTAGCAAGAACTATGTTAGGAAGTTTCTTAGGGATCTACATCCTGAGAGAGCAAAGGTCACGACAATTGAAGAATTGAAAGATTTGTCATCACTAGCTCTAGACGAACTTATCGGCAATCTAAAAGTACATGAAGTAGTCATGGAAAAGGATTCCAAAATCTATAGAGGCAAAAAGGAAAGAGTTAAGTCCATTGCCTTGAAATCTAAGAAAGAGTCTAGTGATGATGAAACTTTGACATCCGAAAGTGATGACGAAGAATATGCTATGGCCGTACGGAACTTTAAAAAGTTTTTTAGAAGAAAGGGTAAATTTGTTAGGCAACCAAGAGAAGAAAAGAAGTCATTCCGACAAAGGAATGAGAAGAAAGGCAAGAGTGACCGGAAATGCTTTAGATGCGGTGATCCAAATCATCTCATTGGCGATTGTCCAAAACCAACTCGCAACAAAGATTAAAAGGCCTTTATTGGAGATTCTTGGAGCGATAGCAAAAATGACGCCAAAGACAAAACTAACGATGAAACTTGTCTCATGGCTCAATCGTCAAATGAGGTAACTCTTAACTCTTCTTATTATAGTGATAATGCATATTCTCTTGATCATGATACTATGCAAGTAGAATACGATAGCTTATTTGAAATTAGCCTAAAATTCATTAACAAGAATAAAACTTTGAAAACTAAAAGAGATCTTTTAGAAAAGGAGGTTTTAGAATTAAACGAGAAAATTAAGAAACTTAAGAGAAGTAAAGAAATTGATATTGCATGTAAGTCATGTCAAGAACTTAAATTGGAAAATGCTAAACTTAAGGAAACTCAAGTTAAATTTGTAAAATTTGATAAAAGCGCTAATTCACTAAGAGAAATGTTAGATAATCAAAAGTCATCTAGTTGTAAAATAGGTCTAGGATTTGATACTAATAAAGCGTCAACTAGCGGAACCAAACCTATATGTTTTGTTGGATCGTTCGCTGAAAAAGCAATGGACGGGTCTACCATAAAGGTGCACGGATCCACCTTGTTTGGATCCGTGAGTCGCACCAATGGTGAAAAATTGACAGAACACGTTTTTAGTCCACCCATGTCTTCTAGATCGGATTTTGTTATTACTAGGAAGAAACTAATACATAATAGAATTGATGAGTCAAATAAATCGCCTTTAAAACCATCATTCAAAAGCGGTATAGGTTATGTCAAAACCGAGTCTAAATCAAAACTACCTCCGCCTTGGAGAAATATCTCTTCTCAAACAAGATACAACACACCTCAACCTAGAAGAAACTTTAGAGAGCCAATCCATTAAAATTTCTATCCTATGAATTGGAACAACCAAAAAAGTTAAGGCTTTATACATATAGGAAATTGTATCCCATTTTAATATCTCAATTAATTGCAACAAATGCAAGGGATGTACAACACTAACATTTTCGGACCCATGAGATATTGGGGACCAAACGCTTGATTTTTTTTGTTGAATTAGGTATGCTTGAGAACATGATTAGAACCGGATGAATGGATCATAGATAATGGTTGCTCCAAGCATATGACCGGTAACAAAAGTCTATTCTCTACCTACAAAGCATACAACGGAGGTAATGTTGTCTTTGGAAGTAACTTAAAAGGAAAAATCATAAGCAAAAGTACGATCTCAAATGACTCCTTTACTATATCTAATATAGAACATGTAGATAACTTAGCATTCAACTTACTTAGCGTCGGTCAAATTTGTGACAATAAGTGTCAAGTCTTATTCACGGAAGAAGGTAGTGAGATAATTAAAGATAGTAAAATCATAGGAAACGGAATTAGGAAAAATGGTCTATACGTAATAAAATTAGGAAATAAGTTTCAAGACAAATTATGTCTCGCCATGGTAGTGGATAACTCTACCTTATGGCATAGAAGACTTGGTCACGTAAATATGCGGTTAATTCAATCTTTGTCGTTTAAAGAATTAGTTAGAAACTTACCTAAGCTAAAATATGATAAACATTTTGTGATGCTTGCAAAATTGGGAAGCAAGCTCATGCAAGTCATAAAGCTAAAAATATAGTCTCTACTAAAAGATGTTTAGAATTATTACATATGGACTTATTTGGTCTATCATCAATTAAAAGCTATGGAGGAAGTTTGTACACCTTAGTAGTAGTAGATGATTATTCTAGGTACACATGGACTAGATTTTTAAAAATTAAAAATGAAGCATTTAAGAAATTTGAAATATTAAGTAAGAAAATTCAAAACCAACTAGGTAGCTCTATAGTAGCTATTAGAACGGATCATGGTCGAGAATTTGATAATGAAGTACAATTCAAAGCTTATTGTGATGCACAAGGCATTACTCATAATTTCTTGGCTCCACGTACTTCGCAAATAAATGGGGTAGTAGAAAGAAAGAATATAACCTTACAAGAGATGTCTAGGACTATGATTAACGAACAATCCATTCCACAAAAATTTTGGTGTAATGCCATTGATACGTCAACTTATATACTAAATAGAATATTGATTCGACCAATACTAGGAAAAACCCCTTATGAAATATTTAGAGGTAGAAAACCCTTTTTAGAATATTTTAAAGTATTTAGAAGCAAGTTCTTCATTTTAAATACTAAATACTATCTATCCAAGTTTGACCCAAAGTCACACGAATGTGTTTTTCTAGGATATTCTCAAAATAGTAAAGCTTATATAGTGCTAAATAAACATATAATGAAAGTCGAAGAATCACTCAACGTGACATTCGATGAAATTCCTCCTCCTACCAAATTATCACCATTGGTTGATGATGATGTTGGTGAAGAAGAAGCTATTAAAAATAATACTAAAGTAGTAAATAATAATAATGAAGAAGATGAGTCGATAGAAGTTGACGAAGTCGTTAACATTAAGGAGTTCAAAAATCATCCATTAGATCAAGTCATAAGAAATCTTAATCAAAGAACCTTAAGATCTCAAGCCCGAAATTATAGTAATTTCTTTTGTTTTATTTCTACCATAGAACCCAAAAATGTCAATGATGCATTAAAAGATGAAAGTTAGGTTATAGCCATGCAAGAAAAACTAAATCAATTTATAGCCAATGATGTTTGGGATTTAGTCCCTTTACCCTTGAGTCAATCCGTCATAGGACCAAAATGGGTCTTTAGAAATAAATTAGATGAAAATGGTATAGTGTCTTGAAGTAAGGCTAGATTAGTGACACAAGGATATAATTAACAAGAAGGTATAGATTATGATGAGACATACGATCCGATAGCTAGGTTAGAATCAATTAGAATACTCCTTGCTATTGCCTGTGCAAACGATTTTAAACTATACCAAATGGAAGTAAAAAATGCTTTTCTAAATGGTTTTATAAACGAAGAGGTTTACGTTGCTCAACCTCCAGGGTTCATTGACTTTCAAAAATCAAACTATGTTTATAAACTTAAAAAGGTTTTGTATAGTCTTAAGTAAGCTCCTAAGGCTTGGTATGATAGACTAAAAGCATTTTTGATAAAACACGAATATTCAAAGGGAATGTTCGATAATACACTTTTTACTAAGAAATCAAAGTAACATCTTATCATTGTTCAAATATATGTCGACGACATTATTTTGGTTCCACGAGTCAAAACTTATGTGATGATTTTGAATAAATCATTCACGACAAGTTTGAGATGAGTATGATGGGGAGTTGAACTTCTTCTTGGGTCTTCAAATAAAATAAATGGAAGACGGAAGATTCCAAACCAACCAAGATGCCAATGTCAACGGAGATCAAGCTCACTAAGGACGATGAAGCCGACTCTGGGGATAGCTCTAAATATTGAGGTATGATCGGTAGTTTACTTTATTTAACCGCAAGTAGGCCCGATATTATGTTTAGTGTTTGCTTATGTGCTCGTTTCTAAGAAAATCCTAAGACTACCCATTTAGAAGCCGTTAAATGTATATTTAGGTATATTAGTGTAACCTTTGCCCTTTTTGTGTTCTAAATATTTCATTTATAGTCCTTTGACTATTTGACGTTTGTCAGTTTATTCAAATAATGTATCATGTTGACGGTGGTGCTTTTATTGAGAATTGTGGTAATTTATGGTTATTTGTGAATAATATTCCTTTTTAGAGGTTATTATTATGTTATTTATATTCCAAGTGGTTTGACCTGTGAATTTTAAGAAATTCTGAAAAACGAGTATCGACACGTCTATTAATGTCCAAATGAGTTTTGAAGGGTTTAAAGTGTAAATATGTCGTGTAAATACTCTAGGTTGATGGAAAAATATTTTTAAGATGAATAAAAATGCTAATTAACTTTGGGAAAAAATTTATGACCAAGTTTTGCGAGTATATAAGTGATCCCGACACGAAAAGAAAGACCCGAGACCCCATAGGATCCTATGGCCGATCAAGGGAGTCAAGAGAGACAAGGAGGCATGATTTTAGCTCCTTTGTCTAGAAATTGTACATTTATATTCCCACCACTAGACTTTTCCATTCATTCTCATTTTCATTTCAAAAAACAATAAAACACACACATAGGTGTGTGTGTGTGTGTGTGTGTGTGTGTTTCGTCCGCCACCATCCACCACAAACTACCATAGATTTCCCAACTTTTATCAAGAACGTGATATTCCGGGTTGATACGAGTATTTGGGTATTCATTTAAACAACGTTTGGGTTATCCAGTTCGTGTCGAAATCTACATTTTTGAATATTTTCTTGTAAGTTTTCAAATTTAAATTTCGTTTGTCCTTTTGGGTTTATATTGATGCATAGATGTTAGTTGTACAAGTTGATCGTTGTAAAAATCAACTACACACTTGGTGACGATGCTCTGTTAGTCTAAATGTACAACAATATTGTGTTATTATAATGAGGTTCAAATTTAGCTAAAAGATAACACAATCCAATAGGATCTGACTACGTTGAAATTCCATCAGAATTTACGACAGTTGCACTCCACTCAAAACATGGACCATCTGACACCGAAATAATATCACATACCCCTAAAAGAAAGTCTAAAACACATACCAATTGCCAAAAACAAACACTTTATCTCAATTTGCTCAAAAATCAACTATGTCCAAATTTTTAGAGACTTGCAGACCACGGATCCACCATAAGGAGATCCGTGCGTTATTTAGGTAGATCCGTGTGTCACAAATCGCGGGTAAATAACTGATTTTAAACAAATTGGGACCACAACAAGCATTAAACAAACACACTCACGAACTCATACACCAAAACCCTCAAACAAACATAACTCTAATCGGCAATTGGAGCAACTAATCTACAAGATCATCAATAAATCATCAATCTATTAACAACTATGTAATGTGATTTCATCTTATTTTCTATTTAATTTCATATCTAGGGTTTTGATTTTGATCAAATCACATAATTTTGGGCTTTCAATTTTGCTTGTTATTTTCGTACAATTAAAACTAAGATATAACAATGTATAACTACTTTGATACTCAAAAAGTATAATTGAAGCGATTCGCCAATAATCAATTTAACCCCAAGTTATGATTTCCACTTCTAGGAACTTTTCAAAATAAGGGTTGTTTAACTACATTGTTAATACAATGCAAAAAAAATTTCTTCATGCATTAAGACTCTTGAATGTGTATACGAAATGCTTAACTCATAAGCATTGTTCGATTCATTTATTTAGAGCAATATCAAACATAGGTTGTGCATCAAGGTTTGCTTATTATCATTATCATCGCTATTTTCATTTTGTTAGAGTCAAGCAAACTGCACCTCCAAAATCAAGTCCATATAGACACACACTTAAAGTTTTGCATTGTGACTCTGCTTCTTGCTTATTGAGTCATTGTTATTTACCTATAGGTGAAATCAGTTCATAAAGTAATCAAATGGACTACAAATGAACTAAAGATTATCTACCTAGAGTTCATCGTTCAAGAAAAATGAATGAAGAACTTAGGGATTCTTACCACATTCTTGAAAAGCGTCTCTTCCATGAAGGAAGAACCGTTACTCCATCCTTTATTGCCAAAAACAACATGCTCCCTTTCCTTTCAAGCTAGTAGGTTTTCGAGCCCATTCTTACTCTATAATGAACCCATATGACCTAGATTTGTAGTTGAATTTTATCACAGTCTTGAAGTCAAAAGAAATGAACTTGATATTCCCTTTATTGAGTTCAAGCTTGGTCAATTCACCTTCACGCTAACTCTATCTCATCCATCTCAAATCCTTAAACTCCGCACGCCTTAAGAAACCTTTTTACACATCACAAATGGTCACTAAACTCTCTTGATAATCATCCCAATTGCAATTACTTTGGCCCCAAACATGACATTGTCAAAAAGGCAATCACTACTCCTAGAATCACTCAAGCTCAACTTCTAAGAGACCCCAACAAGCTCTACATTGATGACATTCGTCTTGATTTGAAAGGATGGGAACTTTTCTTTAAGGAAAATTTCTTTTGCTCTATTGACAAAAGAAACAAGGTGAAAGCATGCACTGCATACATGCTTTACTACCTAACCATTAGAAGAAAGTTCAACTTCACTTCGATGATTATTTATCGAATGGAGGAAGTCATAAAGAAACGCAAAGGTCCCATGCCTTTTGCCATGCTTTTGACCCGTCTTTACAATCATATCCTTGCCACAAATCCTCAAGCCATTGTCCCAATTGCTAGGTTCACATTTCATGAACATGTCATGGACCCTCTAGACATTTCAAGAAATCCTAGCACAGAAAAGGGAAAGAAAATTGCCTCTCCCCCGGTCATCTCCTCTTCATCTTCATCATCCGATGACAATGAAGCACCATCTTTTCTCGAGTTCTATGATGAGCTATCTGACAGTGAGGATCTAACCAAAGCACAACGAGAGAAGAGAGGAATGTTTAAATGCTTGAACCGATATGTTGGCACCATCACCAAATACCTGGAGAAGCAAAAATGATTATGCTTGCCTTATGACTATATGCTCTTATGGTATGTGATAACTTGCATCTTGTTAAGATCTTGATGAATTGAAAACTTTGATGTATGTTGAAACTTTGTACCCACTAGATGTTATTGTGGGTTATGGATATTGTTATCGTAGGTTTTATGACATTTGGTAGAAGACAATGATGCTTGCATGATAATTTGTTTTGTGTTTTGGGTGAAAAATGATGTTCTGGTCGTTTTTGTTGATATTTGCGACCCACGGATCCACCATATGGTAGATCCGTCTGTTGCTTTGGTGGATCCGTGGCTCATCCAGGCCAGGCGCCAAAATTCAAATTTTCTTGATTTTTAACTTTTTCTACTTTATCTTATAACCATGCTATAATGATTCCTATGTGGGATAACTCTAAATACGAGTATGGATTGGTAGTTTTACTTTAATTAACTGCACTAGGCCTGATATTGTGTTTAGTGTTTGCTTATGTGCTCATTTCCAAGAGAATCCTAAGACTACCCATTTAGAAGCCGTAAAATGCATATTTAGGTATATTAGAGGAACTAGTCACTTAGGATTATGGAATCCGAAAGAAACCAGAATAGAAACTGTAGTTTATGCCGACTCCGACCACGCGGCGATTACGTTGATCGCAAAAGCACTAGTGGCGTTTGTTATGTTCATGGATGTTTTTAACAGTCTTGTCGCTAAGAAACCAAACGGCCCTGACCATCTACCACGACCGCAGCCGAATATGTCTTCGCCGAAAAAGCATGTCAACAAGCACTATGGATACACAAAGCTCTCCAACGACTATGCATAACGCCAGCTACAACTTTCCATGTTATGTGTGACAATAAAGGAGCTATCTACTTAAGTAAAAACCCTGTACAACACCTAGAACTAAACAATAGAAATCCCTCTGCCACTTTTATACGCGATAACGAATCAAAAGGGCAATATTTAACATCGAGAAAGTTGCAATTCCACAGATAAAATAGCTGATCTAGATTACTAAGCCTTTAAAACGTAAAGTATTTAATTATTTAAGATTAGGATTAGGAATGATGGAACTTGTCATGGATAGTGATCCTTCATCATCCCAAAAATAATCGTAAGCGGAAACTCTAATGAAGTAATTATTCATTATTCAAAGGATGTTAATTCTCATTACAAGTTCCAATTACAAAACTTCCGATCATGAACATAATCGAGATTAGAATTTTACTAGATAATGAAACTATCAATAAAATGATCATAGATATCTTCAAATCTACATGTATGGTCAATACATGAAATATAACAAATCAATTGAAAAGGACGAAAAGAACAATCATCGAATTGCAACTCACACTTGTGTTGACGATGCTTTGTTAAGTCTAAATGTTCATAAATGATTGTGTTATTAGTAATGGTCAAATTTATGCTAAAAGATAACACACTCCTAGTAGGATCGACTACGTTGAAATTCCATCAGGAAATTTACGACAAGTTGCACCGTTCACTCAAAACTTGGACGTTGACTCTAAAAATTATATCTCATACCCCTAAAAGAATGTCGTAACACATTCAAATTGCCAAAAAACACAACACCTACTCTTAATTGCTTCAAAAAATCAACTCTGTCAGAATTTTTAGAGATTGCGGAACCACGGATCCACCATAAGATATACCGTGCTTATTTAGGTGTAACCGTGTGTCCATAGATCGCGGTAAATAAATGATTTTAAATAAATTGGGACCACAACAAGCATTAAACAAACACACTCACGAACTCATACACCAAAACCCTCAAACAAACATAACTCTAATTGGCAATTGGAGCAACTAATCTACAAGATCATCAACAAATCATCAATCTATAACAACTA
Organism: Tanacetum coccineum; assembly: GCA_026074375.1. NCBI lineage: Eukaryota > Viridiplantae > Streptophyta > Magnoliopsida > Asterales > Asteraceae > Tanacetum > Tanacetum coccineum. Next base: position 8,455 of record BQNB010014686.1, on the reverse strand, counting down.
TTGTAAGTGATTTAATCTTATTTTATATTTAATTTCATATCTAAGGTTTTGATTTTGATCAAATCTCATAATTTGGGGCCTCTCAATTTTGCTTGTTATTTTTGTCAATAGAACTAAGATAAATAATGAAAACTACTAATTATACTCAAAAAGCATAATTGAAGCGATTCGCCAATAAATTAAATTTTTCACAAAAACCCCAAGTTATGATTTTTACTTCTAAGAACTTTTCAAAACAAGGGTTGTTTAACTACATTGTTAATACAACGCAAAAACTTTCTCAATGCCATTAAGATTCTTGAATGTAGTAAACAGAAGAAAAGCATAACTCATAAGCATTGTTCGATTCATTCATTTAGAGCAATATCAAACATAGGTTATGCATCAAGGTTTATTTATTATTATTATTATTATCACTATTTTCATTTTGCTAGAGTCAAGCAAACCGCGCATCCACATCAAGTTTATATAAACACACTTACATTATAGTTTTCACTTATTGAGTCATTGCCATTTATAATAATTTCTCATTGAAATCAAATTAATGTATCTAGATTACAAATGTCATATGAAGACCTTGCTAGTCAAACTATACATGAATGTAAGAATCATTTATAACAGCATCAACACACAAGTCAATCTGAAGAAATCTTCTCTAAAAATTACTTTCATCCTTCTATTCCCAACTTTTTTAAAAGGAAAGATTTATACCAAATTACTTAGTCCGAACTCTATCGTTTTCCTTTCACTCAAAATATTGAACAATTAGGGTATATCTCCTTCAATATTCGTGAAGACAGATTTCTTTTTATACTTTAAAGGAATTCCGGAATCCTTCTAAAGTCTTCCTCACGAATGACATTGTTATTTAATAGCAATAAATGGTCCGCTTACATACCATTTCTATAACTACAATAACTCACAAACAAACGATCCATATTTCACAAAACTTGATCATCCCACGTCAATCATAACTAAGGGGGGATAAATATCCATATGAAAAGACTTAATGGAGAAAAATACGACACACTCAACCCAAATTTCCTCTACACTAAAGAAGTGTGTCCTTATCTCAAAACCACATAAATTGTTATCAGAGAAAACATTCTTTGTGACAATGGACCCAAAATTTAATTATCCGCTTGTGGTGCATACATGCTCTATTGTATCACTACTTCCACTCCATTCAATCTAGCATTCTTCGTGGCCAAACGAATGCAACACTCCAAAAACTCTCCTAATGAACTGTTACCTTATGGTCTCCTTCTATTTAAGTTCTTAAAATTATTCAAAATAACTCGTTTCTCTCTCAAAAGTAAACACTTCAACACTTTTACATCCCTCTCTGGATATGAAGAGCAAATTCCACACCTACAGGTGAAATGCATCGATGATTATCGTGTGCTCTCTATGATCATCACGATTATGATCGTTCTCAATGGTAATTCAAAACAAATTTGTGTTAGGATATCTTGAAATTTTAACCAAACTACGTTAACTTAGTACGTGTAATATTAATAGGATAATATGCAAATCTATTAGATTCTGTGTAATGAACTTCATGGGATTAGGATCTATCTACAACATTACTAGCATGATAATTTGTTTTGTGTTTTGGGTGAAAAATGATGTTCTGGTCATTTTTGGTGATATTTGCGACCCACGGATCCACCATATGGTAGATCCGTCTGTTGCTTTGGTGGATCCGTGGCTCATCCAGGCCAGGCGCCAAAATTCGAATTTTCTTGATTTTTAACCTTTTCTACTTTATCTTATAACCATGCTATATGATACTATGTGGGATCTTAAACCTTAGGATATAACATGTTCTCCATATAATCCAAGAACCATTATACAATTCATATCACCACTTTCTCCTTATAATCATCACCCTCAAACACCATTTTCTTTACATTTTCACCACATTTCTCACATACAACCTTGCTAGTTCATAGCTATGACTAGTTCATCCAAAACAAATTCACCAAACTTCAAAAGAAAAACCGCAAGAATGAGTGTCAAGTATCCAAACTATGTCAACCTCACATCCTCAAGTAAAGAACAACCAAATGAGAGAACTCCTTCACCACCTCCTAGAAAGAAATCACTCTCACCACCTCAAGCTCCATCAAAATCAATCTCTAGCAAAAGCACACACTACACCTCTTCATCATCACCAAGTGAGTCTCCAACACCAACCCATGTTGCACCACCACCTAAACTTCATTTTGTCATTCCGATAAAACTTAAACCTCAAGAACTTCCTCCACATTAAGTGTGACCAAATGATCCTTATGTTCAAACCATAGATAATTGGCCACCAGGCCCCTCTAATCCATCTCCACCACCACATGTCTCTAGACCACCTCATCAGTTTTTCCAAATCCACACCCTGATTTTGAACCTTGCCATCAACTCAACGTTTGTTTGTCAACATTAATAACAACACACCTCTCCTTAACAACAATGCACCTCCACTAGAAAACATTCACCATCCACCACCAAAATCATGCAAATTAAGATTTCCAAACCTCCAAACTTTTGGATTTGTTCAATCACAAATGACATGCTCACCTCCTCAACAAGATTTTGTGTCAAAGTTGTAGCACCACAAGCATTGAAATCTAAATGTTTTTTAGCATGCTAAAACCATGTCCAACAACATTTCTCCTACATTCGACACCACCTCGACCCTTCATCACACCCACCTTACTTTCCGCATTAGCCGCATAATCACCTCACCTCACCACCTTTGATATAAGATAGTAAAATAGTTAACTATCCTCAAGAATTAGGCTTTTTAAATGTTTTTAATCTTAACCTAGTAATGGATTTTACGCCAAATTTATGTTTTAATCCCTAAATAGGATTAAACATTATTTCATTAATGTTTGATGATGGATGTTTATTGCATAAAATGTATATGTTTACATTTGTGATTGTCATATATATATATATATATTTACTTGCCTACTAACTTTGTTTTATAGCAACACATCCATAGCTCGATTACTTGGTGCCCCAAGCAAGGGGGAGCATACACCAAAGGGGATCTCTTGCAATTTTATCGTTATTTTTTACTTTGCATTCGTAACCATGTGACTTAGCATTCGTAAAAAACAAGACTTGCAAGATTCGCCTCTACAACACTTTTTGCTTCGACAAACATCTACCAAATACTTATTTAGTAACTTTTAAATAAGCATGAGTTTATATTTTGCCATCATCAAAAAGGGGGAGATTGTTAATAGAAATATTCGCGCAAAAACGATATTTATATTTAATGATCTTCATGTTTTGATAATAACAAATATAATGTCATACTTCTTAGAAAGTTTTACATAAACAAGATATTTAGTCCGAAAGTTTACTTGACGCCGACAAACTAAACACTTAGGTATGAATATGTTCATTTTAAACAAAGTAATGCACAAAGAAAAATATTATCATTTGCATAAATCTTTTCTAATCAAATGATTTAAGCTAACACATGATTAATTATAAGCTAGTTTATATTTAATCATGTAAGACAAAATAAGATTAAACATAAGTGGAAACAATCTTTCTAAATCTAAAAAATCTTTCCTTATTAGTGACAAGAAATATTTTCTTCTAGAAGTGTAACACCCTCAAATTGGGTCGCAGCGAAATAAGGTCGGGGCGGTGTTACTTCATAGATCAATAACACAGATATATATAGAACGTCCAAAACGTCGTTTAAAAAACTGATACTAGATTAAACAGCATATTTGATACAAATATCCCGAAGCTTTAACTTGTTCCTGACTATTATTACACAGATACTGTTTACAACATAAGAACAACCATTATCTCAAGCATGACTTCCAAAACAAAATCAACTAAATGTATCCTTGGCACCTAGCTAACTGATCTCTTGAAAAACATGCTTTAAAAACGACAACAAAAATGTGGATGATCATAGGTTTGATAAATCATAATATGCAGGACCGCAAAACTTTCCCCGTGATAATGCAACACATGCATACATCACAAAACCATATTATATTTTCCTAAGCTCATGACACTGAAGCTCGACGATCCTTTCTTGCAATAATAATTATTGGCAATTTCTGCCCATAAGATGTTCACACCCGAAAACACCTAAATTCGACATGCTATACGTTCTGTTCCCGTGAGTAGCTTAGTCACCCGAACGGGAGGACGATTCCCCAATAGATCTATACATAACATTCGCGCTCACATAATGTAATTAACAACTACATCTATGCAATGACAGTTCATGAATAAGGGGCTCAACTTGGGTTTATCGCTACAATAGGCAAAACTGTAATCAATACTTTCATCCAATTTAAAAAACACAGCATGGTTCCACCCCAAAATTATAAATCATTGAAAATCGTAAAAAGAAATGTGGTGCTATTAACTACCCTAGAGTTCTGAAAATCCAAATATCCGCAATAAAGCGTCACCGTAAAAGATCGAAATGCAACTACATTATCATAGTTCGTATAAGTACCATGTACTTCTATTAACCTAACACATATACATGTCTATGTAGTCATAAAACATCAAACTACGTTCTGAGCAATCACAATCAAGAGGTCTGAGAAGTGAACGTATGAGGACCAGAGACACTTTAAGTGAAATCCAGCTAACTCGTCGATACGCCACCCCGAAGAGGCCTCATTATGAAAACGACCCTAGTATATAGTACTTTGGATAACACATATAATTCTATATAGTTCAATCACCACCTAGATGTTTTGTAAAATTGTGTTTTTTAAAAATAAAAAAGTTTAAAACGTTTTATAATTACCGTTTTAGTAAAACGAGCATAACTTCCGCGTATTAAGCCCGATTTTAACATTTCTTATGCCAGCTTTTCGTATTAGGACCGAGTATCATAATTTACATTTTCTATATTTTGACCCTACTGTGAACAGTAAACATTTACTGTTTCAAATCAGACGTGGGTTTTTATTTAAATCATAATTTGTTGTCCGTAAAACCCGTAAATGTCTATTTTATTCGTTATAGCTTCCGTTTATAACTGATTCTTTCGAGGACGTTCACGTTTTGAAAGTTCTATACTTTTATGAGGTTTACAAAAAAATAACTTCTATCATTGAATAGTAACATTTATTAAAAATAGTTTTATAAAAGTATTAATTGTCGTAAACTCGCGAAATTCATAACTCGTTCGTTATTAATTGAAAAATTACGATTCTTATCATTTTGGAATCCTAAAAATATGTATTATTTGTTAAAAATATCAAACTTGCTGTTTGAATAATTTTTATAAAAAGTTTTTATAAACTCCGTTTAATTAACGTATAACTCGTTTTTAACGTAACTTTTTCGTTATTAATCCGTTTGACAAGTTTCTTACCTTTTCGGAATCGTCGTGAAATGTATTATCTTATAAAAACATAAAATAAGTATATTTTTATAACACTTTTGGACAGAATGTTTAAATAACTTTCATAAGTCCATTTTTGACCTTGTTTTTATGTTTTACCACTTTATACTTTTTACATAATAACCATAAGTATACAAGTCTTCTCATCTTGTTATATCCTTATTTTAATGATCATATAACATTACTATAGGTCCATAATTAACCTTAACATGTCATTTGTATTTCTTTAACTTGAAACATATTATGAAACTTTTATAAACCCTAATTTGTAGTTAATCATTTTTACATCAAAATAACATGGTACAATATTTTCTCATCCATATTAACATGATATTAGTAATAACACAATATGTATATTAGTGTACAAAATGAGCATTGCAAGTAAAAACTTCATTTTCATAATAAAATCCTAAATGGTGATTCAAGCTATAAAGAATTAACATATGCATATTAATGATAAATGTAAGATCATAAAGAGTTTAAGATGACCTTATGATGTATGAAGATGATGACTAACACAATCTAAACCCTTGTTTAGACTAGAAACCAAAGCTAGCAAGCTATGAAAACCCTAATTCAATATGAAACCCAAAATCTTGATTTCTTGCTTCAACACTTGTAAATAATTAATCAAGGCTTCAAAATACTTTGAGGTATCTTAGATATGATATGAGAGTGTATGTAAATAGGTTATATAAATTTTGTATGGATAGTTTATGGGGGAGGGTTGAGCCGTGGGTTTTGGCTAGGAAAGGAGAGAAAAGAGTGTGATTTTTATAAGTATAAGAGTGTTACTTCTCTTATGTATGCATGAGATATATATAGGAAAGAGTTATGAGATATTTGTTTGCAAGTTTGACCAAGAAATTCAAAGGGGGGGGGGTGGTGTGTGTGCCGTGGTCAAGGGAACCAAGGGAGGGAAACAAGGGCTTTTAATGCCTTTGTTCCTTGGTTCCTTATAATGGGAATCATCCCATTAAACTAAGGACTTGTGTTCCTAGCTTATTTTTCTTTTCTATTATATGTTTACTTGCATTTTCATAAAGTAAATGTGTAAGTGAAACTTTTATATAAAAAGTAAAGTGTAGTTTATTTTTATAAAAGTATACTTGTAATGTCTTGGTTAATTTGTACATATACATTTATATAGGACATGTATATGTATGCTCAATGCATCAAAAGTTTTATAAACTTATCGATGTATAAAAATGATGTATTTAATGAAACGAGAATTATATTATGTGGTTACCGGTATGCCTAAACTTAATTTGTCGCGAAACGTATTTAACTTACGTAGCCAATAAAATAAATGAACAAGGATCATAATTATTCTCAAAATAATTATTTAATACTTGATTGATGTAAACGCTTAATTGATCGATGCCCGTTTACATTGAACGCTAATTTTTAGCTTACGCGATTTAGCTTAACATTTATGATTTAAAGCAAATGCGTACAATACAAAAGGTACATTGTGGATTTATCGACGTCGTCAATGACTTGAAAACACAGGGTGTTATAGACTTCCCCCGTTAAACGAGCCTTGTCCTCAAGGCTCACGATGTAGTCAACTTGACGACGGTTCAGTCCTTGAATGAAGGTCGGGTTTCTTCTTGAAAAGGTCATCACGTTTCCACTTACATCAGGACCTCTCTTGGAGTTCCATCGAACCTTGACTAATGGGATCCGGCTTCGCTTCAACCATTTAACTTCACGGCCCACTATTTCTACTAGTTCCTCAACAAAATGAAGCTTGTCATCAAGATGAAGTCCATCCAACGGAACGGCTAATGGTTCGTCGGCATGACACTTTTTCAGGTTGGATACATGAAATGTATTATGAACTCTGCTCAGCTCTTCAGGAAGCTCGAGCTTGTAAGCAACCTCTCCAACCTTTTCTAACACCTTGAAAGGTCCAACATACCTAGGGTTTAACTTCCCCCGTTTGCCAAAACGTACGACCCCTTTCCAAGGCGAAACTTTAAGCATAACTTTATCCCCGACTTGGAATTCCATTGGTTTACGCTTCAAGTCAGCGTAACTCTTCTGTCGATCACGAGCGGCTTGCATCCTTTGCTTGATCTGGATGATTTTCTCAGTGGTCTCTTGAATTAGTTCTGGACCGAGTATTTGAGCTTCTCCAACTTCAGTCCAACAAACAGGTGAACGACACTTTCGACCATAAAGTGCTTCGAATGGTGCGGCCTTGATGCTAGCGTGATAGCTATTGTTATATGAGAACTCGACTAATGGCAAATGGTTAACCCAACCCTTTCCAAAGTCGATCGCACAAGCACGCAGCATATCCTCGAGAGTTTGAATGGTCCTCTCGCTTTGCCCGTCTGTTTGTGGATGGTATGCAGTACTCATATCCAAATTTGTACCCAAAGCGTTCTGAAGTGACCTCCAGAAATTTGATGCGAATCTCGGGTCACGATCACAAATGATTGAGACAGGTATTCCATGTCTCGTGACCACCTCCTTTAGGTACAATCTTGCAAGTTTATCCAAAGGATCAGTCTCTCTCATCGGTGTGAAGATCGCAGACTTAGTGAGTCGGTCAACAATTACCCAAATGGTGTCATAGCCTTGGGACGACTTAGGAAGTTTAGTAACAAAATCCATAGTGATGTTGTCCCACTTCCATTCAGGTATCTTGGGTTGTACCAACAATCCTGATGGTCTTTGATGTTCAGCCTTGACCTTAGCACAGGTCAAACACTTGCTAACATAGGTGGCGATGTCGGCTTTCATATTAGGCCACCAATATAGCTTCTTCATATCTTGGTACATCTTGTCGGAATTCGGATGAATGGAGTATTTTGACTTGTAGGACTCGTGCATAATCATAGTCCTCAAGTTGCCATAACATGGTAACCAACTCCTGCAATTGAAGCATAGAGTTCTATCCGCATGCGGTTCCAACTTTTCTTTTCTAACTTTCTCCGGATCCTTAGCATTTTCAAGCAACATGCCTCCAACATCTTCGTTCTTGATGTTCTCTGGTTTTCGTGCTTCAGTCTGAGCATTCAAGATTTGTTTGGGAAGATCCAA
>BQNB010014685.1:9509-74638 GCA_026074375.1 Tanacetum coccineum | reverse complement strand
ATGAGATACACCCGGCATAAAAGAATGATAAATTGAGATGCCGGGGTCAAAAATGGTATCTTCATTCCCACAGGAGAGAAGATATGGTGGTGCAACTGGATACGTGAGAAATGGAAAAAAGATCCATACAATATAAGCAAAGAGAGGTTCACTTAAAAGTATGAAATCCAGATCCAGGTGAAGGGTGGGATGGGTAGGCAAAACATTAGGCACATGAACTCTTGGTTCTCTTGTTGGGAAAATATCCCCTACCACATCTATAGTAAGATTGCCCAGCTCGAGCTCAATCTTAAAGTAGAAATGATCATACTCCGATGGAGATATGATGTGAGCGAGTTCACCGGCGAACTCCTCATGATGAAAATCACTCCTATCGGCAGGAGGAAATAGATTGATCGAAAGATCAAAGATGAATGAATCATATTGAGAAAAATCAGCATGAGTAGTGGTATTGCCACTACTCTTTTCTCTAATATGATCGTCATCAGGATCAAAAATAAACGAATCATATTGAGAAAAATCAACATGAGTAGTGGTACTGCCACTATTCCTCTCTTTAAAATGATCGTTATCAATGTAGAAAGCTTTATAATCAGGAAGAGATAAATCAGAATGGGTAATGGGACTGCCACTACCAATCTCTTCTAGATTAAAGCGGAAAGTTTCAGATTCGGGAAAAGAATTATCAAAGGTGTTAGTCTCCTCCAAGAAAAGATTAGGAAAAGTGGAGGTAGACTTGATCACAACTTCGGAAGATGGGATAGGATTGTCTCTTAATGCATTGATCTTAGCAATAAGAAGATTGACATTCGACAATTTTTCACGAAGGATATCGTCATCATTAATCCTTCCAACTTCCGGATCAACAATCTCCACCACCTCTAAGCTGACGATTTCAACATCGGGAGATGATGCATCGACATATTCAATGTTCTCATAAGAATCGTCATCACTCGAAGTAGAATCATCATTGTAATCGACGATAGTCTCAGAATGTTCATTGAGAGCATTAAGAGAGGTGGTATTTTCACAAAGAGGCACATCACACATTTTGTCGGGTATACCCTCGGGCTCACTTGGGATTGGGACAAGGTCCTCAACACTAGACTTTATGAATTCGTCCGATTCCGTTTCCGGAATAGTGTCAAGATGCTCGTCCCCCATACTTAGAGAGTTATCGGGTTCCTCGATTGGTAAAACGGGTGTGATTGCAATGGTATTGTCTTCGTCATCATCGTAGCAAATGGGAATCTTCCAAGATCGATCTTTAGCCGCTTGTTCTTCCGCGATTCGCTTTTCTTCTTCCTTCTTTTGTATAGCTTGATCAACCAAATCACGTAAGGTTGTCATTTGTTCCATAAGCTTATTTTGAGAATTGAGAAGCTCATTTTGGGAATTGAAGATTGGATGATTGACGGTATATTGCGGGGGTTGAAATTGGTCAAAACCAAAAGAATTTGAATCATAGCAAGAATTTTGCTCATGATAATAGTCTTCATTCATTGGTTGACATTGGAAGGTTTCATGAGGACCCCCGCAATTTTCACAACAAAGATATTGTTGTGGAAAACTCGGTGAAGTTTGTGGAAAATAATCAAAGTTTTGATTGAAACACATGTCCTGATTGTAGACAAACGGGACTTGAGTGAACAATCGTAACCATATGAGAATTCGTTCCCACATAAACTCAGAGAGTATGGTACGTAATTGTGGTTGTGGAGGATGGTTTGCAAACAGTTGGAGAATGTTAGAAAAAGTATGGAGTTGAAACGTGGATTTGTGTTTTAATTTCCAACTTTAAATAAAAAAACAACTCCATGTATTTCATTACAACCATCTTTGGCATGTACCAAGGAGACATTGGTTGTTTGCAAACTTTGCAAGTTTTGTAAGGGGATCATCAATGGTTTGATTTTTGCTATGTTCCGGCTTAGAGATAAATCGGAACTCTCGCGAGGACAATTATACGTAATGAGCACCATTCCCACTATGACATTACACGTGCATTGTCGACAAACAGTATTTCATCTTATCGAATACACCGACTCGTGACAACAATGGTCAATGTGTAGAGGACTTGGTGAGGAATTTTCACCGGGGTCCTGATTACCAACGATTGGCTCTCGAGGAGCATTAACAACGTTGGTATTGTCATCGGATGACTCGGAAGTATCTTGAAGGTCTTCGAAAAATTCATTTTTCACACAGTTTGTAAACAAACCTTCCATAAATTCCTTAGTAAAAGAGACATTCTTGACATTACGGACATCAACCGGGGTTCCACAACCTTGCACACCTTACACAATTTCGAGGCGGGTTTAGAATAGAATCTTGTCTTCAAGACTCCCTTCGAACAACCACAGTTTGAGTGTACAAATTCCACAAGACGAGCATTCTTTAATCGCGTAAACGGATTCAATACGATAATCGAATGATCATAAAAAAAAAAAAGAATTAAACATGAAGATGGATAAAAAATAATTTACATGATACGAAGAAAAAAAGAAGATTATTTTTTGGTGTTTCCATTATTTCACAATTTATTTTAACGACAAAGTGATAGACAACTTAAACCAATAGTCACTCGTTTTCACGGTAGCTCTTTAAAAGACAAATCGCAACAAAGGAGCGGAGGAGCGGAAAGGCGAAGCTATTAAAAACTTCTTCCTTTCGGGTCGTAGTTCCTCTGGACCAACCCTCCTTATACCCTCTTTATAGCTTGTTAACTTCAAAGGGTGAGCAGTTATACCTAGCAATGACACAAAGCAAGTTTGAAATCTTTTGTTCGAGTTGCGGAACCAACAAGTTTCACCGGAAATTTATTATGATAATACCTCTGTTGAGAAATATTATATTTGGTATTTTACCAATTTGAATTGTACTTTCTTTTTATGGACATTGGTTTTTATATTTTTGGTTTTTTTTTCTTTGGTTTTTTATCTGATAATTATACTAAAAGAAATGAAAAATATTTTTGTACTTTTTATATTTTTAAAATAAAAGAAAATATTCACAGTTTCAAACACAAATGCCAAACGTAACGATAATCGGCTTCACAGCCTCCCCGGCAACGGCGCCAAAAATTGATCCGTCCAAACTACACCTTAAAATATATAATATTCTGACTATAAAATAGTATAGTAATGAATAGTCTAAAGCAGAATCATTGAAACCGAGATAGTAGTATAGTGTCTTACGGGTCGTTTATCCCCAACGAGGCTGGACTGGAGAATCGATACAGTCGAAGATTTGAGTTTGAATGAAGGAATTGATTTGGGAGAGTGAAAAAGTCAAATTAAACAATAACAAATAAAAACGTTTAAGAAAAACCTAAAAATTATGAATTTAAGCTAAAAAAACGAAAGCACGAATCCCGAACAAAGGGGGAAAAACCTAAAATCTTTAAAAATAACCCTACGAGAATTTTTGCTTCTAACTACTTACGGGACAAAGAACGAAGAATGGAAAAGACTAGGACCGAAAACGGAGGTCGTTTGACAAAAAACGTGTCAAGGTCAAATCTCGCAACGGACGTTCTTTAAAAAGGTAATGTTGTTAAAGATGTACTACGGAATTTTTGTTTTTTTCCTACAAACTAGATGACAAAAGAAAATTTTCTAAAAAAGCAAAATGTTTTTTTTTTAATTTTTGTATTTTTTATGAATTATTTAAACTTTTAACGAAATTAAATTATAAAAAATATTAAACTATCTCGAAAAATTCTGAAAAATTTACAAAAAATACTTTACTTTATAAATGACCTACGAAAAATAAGAAACACAAAATTGGCTTAAGGAATAAGCCCGAATAAGCCGTTTTCAGCTTATAGGCTTATAAGCCAAAAACACCCTTAAGTATCTAACCCCTTGAGTCTTTAACGAAAAAGACCCAAGGGCGCAGTGGTAAGGAGTGTTATAAAAGGGGGTTTGTATCGAGAGGTCACGGGTTCGAGTCTTGCTCACCCGGACCTCTTGTCTTTCCCCCTTTTTTTATTTTCGAAAACTCTAGGGTAGAAATTGTAAAAGGGGAAAGTAAAGGGTAAGCGGGCAATCTTTCTAGATTTTACACTATAGAATAAATGGGTGCCCCTAAACTTTGAGAAAAGAACTAAACAGACCCTACGATACTAGCTTATTTTTGCTTATTGAAAAAGTGAGATTCAGCTAAAACTTAAAACTACAAACTTATTAAAGAGCTTAATCTCTACAACTTTAACAAAGGGACTTTCTACTTTTAACAACTAAATAAGCTAGAAAATAAGCTTTTTGAAATCTGTCACAGAAACTTGACTTTTCCCTAACTTTTTGGTTTTTGGCTTATTTCTAGCTTAATACTTGATGAAAATGAGAAACAAAAGAAGCTATGTAAAGCTTAAGATGTGCACTAAAGGTTTCTAAAAAGTAAAAGGCTATTAGTTAACAAGATTATAAAAAGATTTGATAGTAAAAAGTGAAAGGTAAATCTTATTACTGAATTAAAGCTTTTACCAATAAGCTAACTAGCTTATTTCTTAATTCTAGAAACTGACAATTTGAAAATAAGCTGTACTATTGTTATAAAACTAATTCTAGATAAAAGGATTTCAAAATTTACAATTAAGACAACTAAAGTAATTCAAGAAGAAAATAAGCATGAAATCTAAGTTGCTTTTGTTGCTGCTGATGCACTTTGTTGCTGATGCAATTGGCAAGGAACAAAGAGTGTAGACTTAGCTCTTTCAATGAGAACTTATTTAACCAACTAAATGTATATATCTAGACTTGCTTTAAAAAACTTTGAACTCTAAAAAGCTATAAAACTCTTTAAACTAAAAGTACTCCACAATCTAAGTGCCCTGGTGCAAGAGAAACTTATTAAGCTCTAAAATTTTGAATCTTACTAACTAACTTCTAAAACCTGTTTAAAACTTAATCATATAACCTAACTCAACTTTATAAAGAATTTTGACAAAATGCTGTTGACTTTAGGAGTCAAACACAGCCTAATCCAAACACTCCTTAATCTAACTGTCAAAACTAATCTTGCACTTAAATTCTAATTTCAAGCTTAATCTCCTAAAACCTTTTATCTACTACTGCTTAAACTAAACTAATGAAACTATTTAAGCTTTTAAATGCCTAGCTTATGTAGAAAATTAAGCTAGTTTCTCTACTAGCTTAACTACTTTTTATGACAGAATTTAAGAGAATGAAAGCTAAAATGAATCCTACTACCAAAGTTTAAAACAAATGCATATTAAAACTATCTCAACAAATTCAGACAGGATTAGGCACAAAGAAGAACTAAGGAATAAGCAATTTGAATTAAGCTAAGATGATTTTAAAATGAAATTTAAAACATGAAACCTGAGTTTTTTGTAGTCTCAGAACCAAAGCCACTCTTGTAGAGTGAGTGGCTTAAAAAGCTTGAACCTAAGTGGCTCCCAGCCTCTAAACCTTAATAAGCTGAAATTAGCTTATTTCTCTTGTTGCTTCCAAAATGAACTCAAAACTCCTCAAGTGATCATGATTTGACCAAAATTTGAACTAAAAGAGTAATGACTGACTGAAAACAAAGTTTTGACTAAATTTTGAGCTTATGAACAGTAATAAGCTCAAATGAGCTTATTGAGAGCTTATTTAGGTAAAAACAGCTTAGATTTGAAATCAAAGAACAAAAATACTTGAGAACTGAATCTTATTACTCAAATGATGAAGTACAAACTAAAGTAACAAAGATACAAGTGATTTAAACTGAATTTGAAAAAAATACTTGAAAGAAATGCTTAAAAATGAGAAAAATGCAAACTGAAAATTAAAACTACTAACTAACTTCTTCTGCATTCTTGTTTCTTTTATAGGCTGTTGAGGTTCTTTGTTGTGTGTTTCTTGTGTTTTTTGGTGAGAGCTAACTAAAAAAAATCATCTAAACTGTCACTAAGCCTTTGGGGATTTGTGGATTGCCAATAGGATTAGTGGAGGAGGGGGGAGAGTTTGACCATGGGAGGTTTGGGTTTGCAGGGTAAAAGATGGGGGTGTAACCCGTGTAGGTGGGTTTTGGTTTTTGGGTTTCACAAAAAAAATGGCGGGAAAAGGATGTATGGGGGTGACAGGGTATAGGTTTGTGGAGTTGGCAGGGTTGGTCCTCCAAAGATATATGCATCTTTGCATCCTTAGTCCTTGTGTGGTTATAACTTTTGGGAACTTGGCAAAACAAGTCCCCAAGAGTTATAACACTCTTTTTCTTCCTTTTTTTCTTTTCTTTCCTTTTTTCCTCTCCCTTTTTTTTTTTTCTCTTTTTTTTTTTTGCAAGGGTCGTCCCTTGGTGTATTACAAGTATGGGACTATGGCAGCTTTGCCCCCCTCTTGTACTTTGAGTAGTTTGCAAAAATCAGCCTGTCTTTACTTTTCTCTTATTCTTGATTAAATATAAGTTTTAGGGATTGGCAATTTAAGCCCTCAAACTTATATTTCTTCAATTGTTGACTTTTGGATTTGTCGGGGTTGACTTTGACTTTGACCAGTTGACTTTTCTGTTGACTTTTTGACTTGATTGACTTTTCGGCTTCGATTTGGCTTTGTCTTTCACAGTCTTTTCCATTCCGAGTCCGGTTTTGTCGTTTTGGCTTTGTTTTTCGTCTTTTTCTTAGATATCCGTTCCTGCACAATACAATTAGCAAAACAAGCATATATTTGGCATTTTAAGTCCGTTTTTGGTTATTTCAGCTCGTTTTTAAAGGTAAAAAGTATGTGTAATTAAGCACATACCAGCCACTAGAGGTGCACAAATAAACCGGTTTTCGAACCGGAACCGGTTTGAACCCGAGGAACCGAACCGGTCAAAACCGGTTTTGACCGAACCGGTTCCGGTTCCTGGTCAAACCGCCGGTTTGAAACCGGTTCGACATTTTTGGGATTCCACCGTTTGTACTACCGGTTTTTGGACCTGGTTTGTCGAACCGGTTTTTTGGAACACGGTTTGGAACCGAACCGATTTTTTTGGATAAAAAGTGGTACCGGGAAATTTACTTTATCAGATTTTTTTATATATAGATTTCTTGGGATAACTGGATAGAAAGCAGAATTTTATTATTCTATAAATGAAGGATGTGATATTCACACTATTAGCACAACTATCAATCCTATCATACACTTTTTAGAACAAAAAAAAAAACATATCCACATCTATGGGCAAGTGGAATCCGGCCTCTGTCAGCTCTACCGGTGTGGTTCCATGCAAGTGCACTGCAAAATCCGTGAAATCGTACAAACCAGTCGAAAACAAGGAAGTTTGGAAAGAATACAATCATTGTAAAACAAGATACAAAACGTGCATTATGTACCGGACGGTATAAAAAAGCCACATGCATGTTTGCTTTCCTTTTCTTTGCGGTTGTTCCATACGACGTGGAAGGAATCATATTAGTCATCCTCATTGTGAAGTACTCAAGGCTCAGCAGAATCGAACCATGACGCGGGGCATAACGAAGATGCGGCGAGACTGGGCAAGTTTTCATGTACAATACGGATTATCTACGTGAAAAACAATTTGCGGGTTTGGTGATTCAAAGGAGGGTTACCATTTAACCACTTCGGACATCGAACAGGTACATACGAGAGTGTTCCAGTAACTCTTGCAACGCGCTACACTCCATGTACGTCGTCTACCTTAATGTGGATGCTATGTCAATTATGGGTAGCGGCTAAAACAAGAAACAATTGATGTTTTGAAAGTTTAAATAATATGGTCAATCCTAAACAAACGGACATATGGTCCGCTCCTCATAATTTGCCCGGTTCTTACATGTGTGTTACCGCACATTGGATTGAACCCGTACTTGGCAAATGATGAAGCGGGTCATTTCGTTCGAAGAGTTTTCGTCTGGCACACGGTAAAAAACTTGAAAATATGTTAGAATAAGTCTTGTCGTTTATGGTTTGAAAGATAATATTTGTCAATTTACTTTGGGACAATGCCAGCAACAACCACATCGGCCATGATAACTAAGATTAAATACAACCCACCAATGGGTGTAGATTTTAATCATAGTCGTTGTGTTGCAAACATCATTAACTTGGTTGTGAAGCTGGTTTAAAGGTCACCTAGTTAATCAAAGAAAGAGGCTTTCAAACAAAAAAAAAAATGTTAAAATGTTTTCAAATCTGGTGAGAAAAAACCGTTGACGGTATATTATAAATTTGTCACGATGCAGGAAAAACACCTTGTTATTCGCCAATTGGGACATTGAAACACGATGGAAACTCCACTTTTGAAATTTTCGACAAAGTAGTTTGAAACGCAAATAACGTTGAGTCTATTTTCATGACATTTTGGTCAGCAGATGGTAGAAGGTTTAAAAAATTCCCGGATGAATATTGGGGACGTATTGAAATGTTAAACCCATTACTTGCGGTGTTTCAAAATGCTACGGTTGTTTTGTCGGGGGTTTACTACCCAACATCTCCATTGGTTTTGCAACAGATTTTTTTCATAAGTTGTAAATTATCTGATTTAGAACTTGAGGGGGGGTGTTGTCAAGTATGGTTAAACCGATGAAGAGAAAACTTAGGAAGTATTTTGAAAACATGCCACCATAATACTTGTGCAGCCGCTTTAAATCCATGGTTTTAATGTATTTGGGTAGGACTATTTTGATTGAAAAATATAAGTAGGGACTTGGAGTTTGGCGATGTGGGTTTGCAAACTAGGTCCGTAGATTTATTTTCATGAATCTTTCCAAGGATTGTATAATATGTATTATACGAAATATGGTAGTCACCAGACTCAATCAACAACTGCTGAGGGTTCTTCATCCCAAAAGAGTCGTGATCCTTTATCTCGTATGGTACACGGTTTAACCCAACATAAACAAAAGAAGGCAAGGGGTGATCCTATAATGTCCTCTGAGTATGAGCAATATATCAAAACAGATTTTGTGAGAGGACTTCAGCCCAAGGACTATGAATCTTATGATGTATTGGGGTTTTGGAAACAAGGAAAAATCAGTTTCCTGTTCTATCCCGCATGGCCCTGGATATTTAAGTGGTCCAAGCTTCTTCGGTAGCTATCTGAATCAGCATTTTTCAACAGAGGTGGATTATGTCAATCGAAGAACAAGACTTAATGCAGAGTCTTTAGAGATGTGTATGTGTATAAAGGGAAACACTTAGACGCTCTGGGTAGACAGCACACAACTCCAATTGAACTGCCCTTGGACGTTTGAAGAATGTGTCTTTAATGACGAGGTGCAATGAATGAAGCACTCAACTAACCGATCAGAAATCGGCGTTAATGGGGGGGGGGGCCCAGGGCGGTGGGCGGGGGGGGGCGGGCTAGTAGCGACGGCTCTTTTGAAGAACCACCTCGTGATTATATGTTGAGCAGCGGGGCAGAAGATGACGAAACCCAAGATGGAGCTGGAGGGTCTATGTCACACGGACACGGACAATACACATACTACTAGTTTTATTTTGTATTTCGTTTATGTTGTATTTCCTATATGTTGTATTTCCTATATGTTTAAAAAATAAACAGCAACCGTTCTTGTCATCACGACTTCTTTGTATTTCGTTTATGTTGTATTTCCTATATGTTAAAAAAAAAAAAAAAAAAAAAAAAAAAACCAAAACTGACCAAACCGGTTTTACAGGTTAACCGGAACCGAACCGGTTCCAAACCGGCAAACCGGTTCGGCATGAACCGATACCCAAACCGGTTCCAAACCGGTTCAGGTTCGTGCCGAACTGGTTTCGGCTTCCTGTTGACTGAAACTGGTTCCTGTTTGACTCAAACCGAACCGAACTGGTTAACTGATTTGCGCACCTCTACCAGCCACGTCAAACAAGATTTTTAAAATAAATTGTATTTTAAAACTTAAATCGATCTATGGAATCGGAAAAATATTTAGAAGGGCAATCTATGCAAATACCACCACTATTTGAAAGTGATGGATTTATTTATTGAAAAAATAGATTCGAAACATATGTGAAGTCAAAAGATCTAAATCTTTGGCATGTTATTACCGATGGTGATTTTTCTCCTATTTAAAATAATCCTGAAACTAAAAAGGATGAAGTTGTACCTTTTCATAAACAAAACTATGATCTTAAAAAAACTTGCTAAAACTAATGAAGCTAAAATGGTAATTTATAATGATTTACCACGTAAAGAACATGAAAGAATTTTTATGTATCAAACTGCAAAATAAATTTAGGATACTTTGTTAATCACTCATCAAGGTAATAATCAAGTCAAAGCAAATAAAATAGATCTTCTTCTTCAACAATATAAACAATTCATGATTCTGGAAGAGGAATTAATAGATAATGTCTTTGCTAAATTTCACACTATTATTACTAGTCTAAAAGCACTTGATGAAGGTTTTTCTAGCAAGAATTGTGTTAGAAAATTTCTTAGGGCATTACATCCTAAATGGCACGCAAAAGTCACGGCGATTGAAGAATCAAAGAATCTAACAACTCTATCACTTGATGAACTCATTGGAAATTTGAAGGTTTATGAAGAAGTAATTAAGAAAGATTCCGAAACCGTCAAAAGCACAAAAGGAAACAAAGTAGATACTATTGCCTTGGAAAGCTAGAAAGTATATCTAATGATGATGATAGCTCATCCTCGATAGTAAGATGAAGAATAATCATGGCCGTATGAGACTTCAGAAATTCTTCAAAAGACGGAGGATGATTCGTAAGACCTACCACATGAAACGTAAGAAAATAATTCAAAGAATATAAAGATGACAAAATGCAAAGGCGAAGAAATGCTTAGTGTGGAGATCTAAATCATCTCATCGAAGAATGTCCGAAGTAATCAAAATATCAAAATCAAAAGGCATTTGTTGGAGGATCTTGGAGTGATAGCGACGAAGATGAAGATGAGAAGACAAAGGACGAAAAGTGCCTTATGGCTAAAGCTTTTAATAAGGTATTTTCCGAAACCAAATACTTTAGTGATGACCAATCATCATTAGATGAAAATAACTTAGATAGTGAATATAGTAGACTATGCAAAATAGGACCAAAAATCATGGCTAAAAATAAAACTCTAAAACGAGATAAAATAGAATTAGAGAATGAAGTACTAGAATTAAAAGATAAATTATCTAGGTTAGAAAAAGGTAAGGAAGTAAATGAAGAATGCAAATTGTGTCAAGACCTAAGTTTGAAAATGAGAAGCTTAGAAAATAAATATCTAGGCTAAATCAATTTATAATAGTGTCATCACTTAAGCACAAATAAATAAAGCTCTACCAAAAACCTTCGGAGATAAATCTGGTTTTAGGCTTTAATTTTACAAGGGTACCTAGTGAAACCAAACAAGTAAAATTTTGTAAGGAGCTCATGAAGTCGAGTCAAAAGAAAAATTTGATACGAATCAACCAAACTCTAAACCAAATTTATACTTATAAACAATATAAAATTCTATTGAAAGTGATGATGAGGTAACGTTTTTAAAAACCTTCCTTAAAATCGGAGTCAAAATTTATATACCACAATGAGGTCTAAATAACACCTCCCCGAGAAGAAAAAGAAAACTATAATCTCGTTCCAAAACACCTCAACCTAGGAGAGACCAAGGTAGACCAAATTACTCTAACACTAACACACAATATGGAATCATACACACTAACCAACGCTTTAGTCATGTGGAGTGTTCACGTGATGTGTCTGAATCAAATGCAATACATGTTCGGAAACATATCTTCAGACACATGAAACGATGAAGACCAAATGGCTTAAATCATCAATAATCGTCGTGGTTATCATATACAAGCCCATCTTTGGCTTTCGTCAACCAATTGAAAGAACTCACATCGGATTTCCTAAATCCCTCATCCTTTAAAGCTTGCTAACTTGAAGATTTCTAAAGTATTTTCTGAAGGTTAAGGTAAGTCTCCATCTTTAATTAAGTACTTATATAGATTGAAATATGATATACTTAGTATTAGTGATAGTTAGGAAATATGGTAGTCACTAGAAATGCCATTTGTTGGCTTTCTAGTTTTTAAAAGAATTTGTTCATTAGGAACCATTCTTTCACATGGATTATCCATGAACCAATATAAAATGGAAATATTCTATGGCCACGAACTCACATAGAAGAAGAAGAGTTAGTGGATAATAATTAACATAGAAGTAGGATTAGTTTTGCATCGGAAAAGTCTTAAACCTCTATGGCTGAAACTCCTCCCCTGCCTAAAACATCACCATTGGAAGATGATGAGTTAGTCAAAGAAGAAGCTATTGAGGTTAGTAAAACAAAATCCATAGGCAATGATCTTGAAGACATCTTATTAGAAAATAATTAAATTGTAAATATTAAAGTATCTAAAACTCATCCCCTAGAAAACGTTATTGGTAATATAAATCAAAGAACTCTTAGGTCGCAAGCTCAAGACAAAAGCAATTTCTTTTGCTTCATTTCAACAATAGAACCTAAAAATATAAATGAGGCATTAAAAGATAAAAATTGGGTAATGGCCATGCAAGAGGAACTAAACCAATTTAAAACAAATAATTATTTGGGAAACTAGTCTCAAATTCCCAATGGTTATGAAACATTATAGAACAAAAATAGGGTATATAGAAATAAACCAGATGAAAATGGCATCCGTTAAACTAGAAACAAGCTAGGGTTAATAGCCCAAGGTTATAATCAATAAAAAGGAATTGATTATGACGAAACATATACACCCGTAGCTCGGACTTATTGTTCAATATATGTTGTTGACATTAAATTTAATTTTTTTTTTTTGTTTTTTTTGAATCAACTTGTCAAGAAATGTGTGATGACTTTGCCAAGATCATGCATAATGAGTTTGAAATGAGTATGATGAGGGAACTAAATTTTTTCTTAGGATTACAAATAAAATAATTAGATGATGGAATATTTTTTAATCAATCAAAATATATTAAGGAAATACTTAAGAAATTTGGACTAGAAGATTCTAAGCCAATAAAAACCCCTATGTCTACGGAAACCAAACTTACGAGAGATGAAGAAGGTGAGTCTGTAGATAATACCAAATATAGAGGCATGATAGGTATTTTATTATACTTAACGGCAAGTAGACCTGATATCATGTTTAGTGTTGCCTTTGTGCACGCTTTCAAGAGGATCCCAAAACCTCTCACCTAGAAGCAATTAAACGTATCTTCCGATACATTAAAGGCACTACGCATTTAGGATTATGGTATCCTAAGGGATCCGGCATAGAAACAATAGTGTATGCGGATTCGGATCATGCGGGAGATTACGTAGATCGCAAAGGAGCACTAGTGGTGTTTGCAACATTTATGGGAAAATTGGCATGCTAAAATTTGGTTTTCGAAGAATCAAACCACTCTTGCCATCTCCACAACCGAAGCAGAATATGTAAGCGCTGAAAAGGCATGTCAACAAGCTCTATGGATGAAGCAAGCTCTCATAGACTATGGTGTTAGGTTAGACGACATTCCAATAATGTGTGATAAACAAAAAGGGCTATGACTAAGTAAATATCCCGTTCAACACTCACGAAAACAAAATCATTGAAATTGTCTTCACTTCTGCGATAATGTTCAAAAAGGAATATCCGATATAAAATGTCTCATCTGAAGACAACATCGCGATTTTTCTAAACTAACCCACTTTAATCGTGAGACCATTTACTTACTTGTCTAGGTCTAGGAATGATGGAACAAATTGATTAAGTTTTCGGCATAATAAAGAAATGATCAATAAATTGTTTGTTAAAAATCTGATAAAAATTTTCTCAACAAGTGGTGGCCCCCTTAATTTTAAGGGGACCAACCACCTAACTGACTAAAAAAAAAATTCTCTGTGTCTAGGTTTCTATTTTACACAAAAACACAAGATCGGGAAAAGCCTATAAGCAAACTTTTACAAATTCTTCTATCTAAATGCATATCTCATTATACATATATACGATAGTGTTTTGGCAAGCACCCTATATTTGTTTTTGGGGCACAGACAGTTAAGGTTTCGGTTTCATGAGCTTAGCGCAATAATACCTATTTCGGATTATGGAATACGTTCATAATATGCTATTACATATTTCAGACTATGAAATACATTCATAGTCTGCTAATACTTGTTTTGGACTTCGGAATACGTACTTAGTCCACCATCACTTAAATCTTGTGGTCCACTAAACTAATTGATTTCATCAACATATCTTGATTTTTGAATCACTACCTGGATTTCGGAATTGATACTTTGAAATGTTGTAACGCTACTTTTCCACTGAAATATTACTTCAATTATTTCAACACTGCTTTTTACTTAAACCTATGAATTCACCAACATTATTGTTGACATTTTAGCATGTATTTTCTCAGGTTACTATTTTGCTAGTGGAGCATTGGGAGCATTTGAGCCGCACGGATATATTTTTGAACGCTTAATAACTTGTGTACCATTTGACAAACGTTTTACCAATGTTTTTCTAACACATTATAAATGGAACCTGTTGCAACTCTGATCTTTTATTAAATAGAATGTGACACCTTATTTAAAATGTCCATTTTAAGGTCGTTTTCTGTAACTTGTGCGTATGGACTATGAAGTAGCACCCCAAGTGGTATTCCGATGCGTTGATGTGATTTTGAGGGTGTTACATATAAAAGGAACCCTACGTCATAGTTAGAGATACGAATTCAACATAGAAAAGTCATAGCTATTTAGGAAAAAACATATAGTTGTTTTGTGAATCATTCAATATATTATGAGTTGAGAGAAAGATCTTGTGTTGCTATTGTTACATTGTTTAATTGTTCTTCTAGTGTATAAAGATTAGATTCCGTATATTCTTTATATATTACTTAAGGTTTCTATCATAGTTGTTTTAGATCTATCTAAGATAACTAATGCTTTAACAAGCTAATCAAAGATCTGTTCAAAAGGGATCAACAATCCTTACCAATGACATCTCCTAACAAACCCACATCCAAACCAACAAGGGTAGCCAAAATGAGCATGAAACCCATTTGGAAGAAGAAACTAAACCCTTGTAACACATCCAATGAGCTCAATGTAAATTCACCAACACCAATGCCAAAACCACTCACTCCTCATCATGAACCATCTCAAGAAAACAATCACCCCAATCAAGCATCACCAAATCCTTACATTAAGGACACTCCCACATCACCACAAGTTGTCTCACATCCTCCATCTCCCATCTCACCCATCAATTCACATGTTACTCACACTCAAACTCCACATCAAAGTAACAACCAAACTCAACACACACCACCTCTATCTCCAAGTAGAGAAAGTCTAGTTGATGACATTAATCAACTACAAGACCTATCAAACCTCTTAGCCATGCATCTCTCTCAACAACAAAACAACATTCCCTCATCACCTTACTCTCCAAACCTACCACACACCCTCAACATTAACCAAGTTGAAACCCATGTTGGGTATTGCCCTTGTTGCATCTTCACCCAAAAATAATTCCTTGCTTTAAGTGAGGATATCAATTGGATTAAATTCCTCCTCACTCGACCACATCCACCACCTAGAGTTCAAAGAGATTACCCTTCCACAACCGCCTCTGCTCCAAACTCTCCATCAACAACCAACTAATCTCGTAATATGCCTACAAATAATCGTCAAACCCTTTTGTGTCGCAAGCAAGTCAAAAATCCTTCTATGGCTATTTAGGATTTTTTTTATGTATTAATATGCTTCTAAAGCATATTTGTTTTTCTTTTTATGTATGCTTGTGTGTAGTTCACACACATTGTCCTAAATGAATGAAGTATCTTTTGCTTTGATGTTTGCTTGCACTTGTCATATTTTTCCTTCCTTCTTGCTACATGTTAGAAATATTTGTATTGTTCTAACTCGTTTTTGTAGCCAAGAAACCATAGCTCGATTCCTTGGTGCCCTCGAACGAGGGGGAGCACACATCAAGGGGGAGCATTTATTCCGTCGATTTTACTAGCAATTCTCGACGATGCCTTTTTGATTCTACAAAAAGGGGGAGAAATGACATAAAACTCACTAAATACTTGTTTAAAAATAATTTTACATTTAATGAGTTTAAATTTTGTAATCATCAAAAAGGGGGAGATTGTTGATAGAAATAATGCCTAAAAACATTATTAATATTTTTCACATCTTTACGTTTTGATAATCACAAAATATAAAAACGTTCAATGTAAAATTAAACGTAAACAAGTAATTAGTAGTAAATTTTCATTTCGAAAATTATATCACTTAAAGGTATGAATAAATAAATGCTTAATGCATTTTATGATCAAAGGAAATTTTTATTCAACCTCACACTTTTATAAAATGTTGTAAACATTTTTATAAACATTACAAAACATTTTCTACAATTAAAAGAAATGTTTTATTCAAAATAAACATTTTGAAATTCAAATTTTCAGACCTAAAACGGCTAGAAAGTTCTAAAAAATTCTCCCTACACAAAAGGACAAACTGGGGAGCGCCCAGTCTAGGGCGGCCCCCTTAAATATATGGGCGGCCCCTTTAAAATTAACGGGACCGCCCACCTATTTAAGGGGACCGCCTATAGGTAGACGCTCCTCCAGTTTGTCCTAATAATACTGGACTTTTCCCCACTATTTTCTCACATTTTGCACTCATTCTTTCTGATCTAAAATAGCCCACACATCTCATTAAAATCCTTTGATCATTTAATCATAAAGCTTTGTTTCCAAGTGATCCAAGCTCAATTCCTCAAGTGCAAGAGAAGAATACCTCCATCATCAAGTGAAGAAGTATTACACCTCAAGTGTGTATTGCAATCTTGTTGCATCCATATCATAACTTGTAAATCATTTGTAAATCTTGTAAAGTTATGTAGTTGTTAGATCTTTGTAATTGTTGTAAGTATAGTTGGATCTTGGTGATCTTTCCTATTAGTGTTAGTTAGGTGTGATTATAGTAGTGGCTTAGTGAAGTAGTGGTGTGAAGAAAATTAAGGTGTGAAGAAGTTGTGTAGTCGTGATCAAGTTTTATAGAAGTTGTGTAGTCGTGATCAAGTCGGGAAGCAAAGTTGTGTAGTGAAGTTGTGAAGTTGTAGTAGATTGGTTCTAGCTAAGATTAGAACTCGACATCTAGCTTAGTGTCGGAATTCAAGATAAGCGAAAGTTGTGAAAGGTTTTCTCCGCCATAAGGGAGCTTGTTGACATAGTGAAGAAAAATCTCGAGTTAGGTACTCGAGGAGTGGAGTAGGGCGAAGAGGTGCTTCGTTACCGAACCATTATAGATCCTCGCGTTGTGGTTTAATTGTTCTTACTCTTATCTCTTGTCTTACATTAATTTCTCATATTATCCTATTAATTGTTTAGATAAGTATATTGTTCATATTGTGCAAGTGTTGAATTCACACAAATTCGAATCTAGAATTTTTATAAACACTTTAAAACCTTAAATTAAAAAGCGGTAAACTATTCAACCCCTCCCCCTTCTAGTTTTCCACAAAAACCAAAAGGTTGACGTACTTAGTAAGCTCGCCTCGGTCGCTTTCAACCATCTAACCAAGGAAATTTTAGTTGAAATGCTCAATGAGCGGTCTAGTGATCTAAAAGAAGTCAATACTATTATCGAGGAGGAGGATGATAATTGGATGACCTCGATCATTAAGTGTTTGGAGGAAGGGATATGGCCGGAGGACAAGAATGAAGCACGATGCTTAAGGCTGAAAATAAACCAATATGTCATGAAAGACGGAGTGCTCTTTAGGAGGTCATACATGTTGCCTATGCTGAGGTGTGTCGGTCCACTTCAGGTAAACTACATCATCCGGGAGATACATATGGGGTTGTAATGCACTCCGACCCAAGATCAGTGGTTGCAAAGGCGATGAGGCAGGGATACCACTGGCCTACCATGCACAGCGACACAAGGGATGAGATCCGAAAGTGTGACTCATGACAAATTCATGCCCCCATGTCCAAGTTGACAAAGACCTTAATGACATCCATTATGGCTCCACGACCATTCTATCAATGTGGCGTGGATATCCTAGGACCCCTTCCACAGGCAGCCAAAAAGGTCATATTCTTAATTGTAGTTATTGACTACTTCACTAAGTGGCTTAAAGCCAAACCATTGACCAAGATTACCGGTAAGGAGGTAAAAAGATTTGTATGAGATAATATTATGTTCAGGTTTGGCCTTCCTAGGATCATTGTCACGGATAATGGGACCCAGTTTATGAATGATCTGTTCAAGAGTTGGTATGCAAGGTTGAACATTCAACAGATGAAAATAGTTGTTGCCCACCCGCCAGCCAATGGCCTAGTAGAAAAAGCAAGTAAGAGTTTAATGGCAGGAATAAAAACAAGGTTCGGAAGAGGAAGGGTCGGATGGGTTGATGAACTACCTAATGTCATGTGGGCATATCATACATATCTCAAGTAAAGCAATGGAGAAACCTCGTTCAGCTTGACGTATGACAGTGAGGTCGTCATACCAGCCTAGATAGGCATGCCTACCCATCGAACCATGATGATTAGATAAGGTTTTAATGATGAAGAGCTTTGATTAACTTGGATCTATTACAAGAGAGAAGGGATACATCAGCTATCCAAAAGGCTAAATACAAAACAAAGATGGAGTAGTACTATAACAAGAAGGTACATTAACAAGTTTTAAGCCAAGGGAATTTATGTTTCGCAAAAATGAGGCAAACAGGGTAGAAGAAGAAGGAAAGTTAAGACCCAAATGGGAAGGACCGTATAGAGTTACAGAATTATATCAGAATGGCTCCTACAAGTTGCAAACCATGGAAGACAAAGAGGTGCCTCGAACTTGGCACACCATTAATCTTTGCAAGTGTTATATGTAGAAGTTATTGTGTTTAGAATTTTGAAACATTTCAAGCTATGTAACCATAATGACTTTTAATGAAAACTAAATCTCCTCCTCCTAACCTTTCAAGAAGGAGAAATTTTCCTAAAATATTTTGTTAAGACATAATTCGTTACCAGATGGCTCGCTACCTCTGGATGAATATATAGTCATTATTTACCCCAAAAGATGTTAAGACATGAGGGATGAGCTGGAGTGCATAGCACCGAAAGGCATTATTTACCCCAAAAGATGTTAAGAGATCAGGGATGAGCCATGGTGCATAGCACCGAAAGGCATTATTTACCCCAAAAGATGTTAAGACATCAGGGATGATCCAAAGTGCATAGCACTAAAAGGCATTATTCACCCCCAAAGGATGTTAAGACACCAGGAATAAGCCAAAGTGCATATCATTGAAAGGCAATATTTACCCCTCCTCCTCAAAAGATGTTAAGACATCAGGGATGAGCCAAAATGCACAACACCAAAAGGTATTATATTAACTAACAGAGCAAAGATATTAATAAAACATATCAAGAATATATGTATAAAAGGAGGTAAAGTAACACCATCACAACAATCTATTATTCACATAAGGATAAAGAGATGGTTCCTTATTACATAGAACAAAGCGTACGTTATTACATAACCAGAGTGCAAAGTGTTCATGACCAACAGCGGATAATAAAAAAAACATCTCATGTGCAGACATAAAAAGAGATGAAACAAAGTCTTCTTCTAGGTAGAAGGAACAGAAGGACCGGCAAGAGCAGCAGAGATGGTGGGGCCAGAAGGGGCGGTAACTAGAGCAGGATTAGGGTAAACCTACAACAAGCCGGCTACGGAATAAAAGTACCCTCTAGAAATCTTAGTAATGAATGGATATTCCACCTCAAAAAGCTTGCCATACTTATGGTAAAGCTTCCTATCAGATAAAGCATCAAAGCCCTCAGTTTTCTTCGAGACTGCTAGAATCTCCTCATCGGTTCGAGCAACGCTAAGTCCTCTCCCCCACCCAGCTTAAATGGCCAAGTTAATTGGCTCAAACATACTCTGTTTATATTCATGGCTTTGAAGGAGATGGGTACCACCGTAAGGAGAAGTTTATGAATGCAATCAAACTTTTCAACTTTTGTCTGCCTCAATCGTACAAGAAGATCTTGTCTCTCCTTGACCTATTTAGTGCACTCCTTCTTGGCAATGATAAGTTCAGAGTTCTTCTTCGCAAGCTCTTCCTCAAGCTCCTAAATCTGGTTGGTGTAAATCTTGTTGATAACCGAAGGCTAATCTCTCTCCTTCTCTAACGTTTTAATCATCCCGTCACAACCCAAATGTTCTTCCTTCAACTCTTTGAAACGGTTAGACATATTAGTATAAAGCTTAACGTTATGCTCAAGATCTTGACGGGCAGTCACAAGTTTTTGGACAGTTTTAGAGCATTCCTTATGAGTCTTGGCCAGGGTAGAATAATCATCTTAAATGTTTTCAAACATTTGCAGCATGTCAGCTTGAGCTAATGCCCCCGACCAAGGTTAAACCAAGCTCTTTCAAGGGCGATGGGGTCGGGCAGGGCATTGCTTTCCTCTTGAGCAGCCGAAAGAGCAAGATGAACCATCATCTCTCGACACCACATCAGCGAGTCAACCCTGCATCGTCCGGGAAGCGCCCACTAGGGTACATAAACAGCTCCAGAAGACTCGCCCTCCTCAACATGACAACCTTCAAACAGAAGAATAAAGAAAAATAAGACATATGAAAGGGCAAAGCAAACACATGTATAAGAGAAACTAGAAGATGAACATGCCTCTTAAAATCTCACTCGAAATGGATGAAGTAGCTCCCACATAATGGTCATGCATGGACCCAATATTGCTCATCAGGCGAGAAGCACCACCGGCATTAGACTCATCGACAAAGACTTGTTCAAGGTTGGTGTGTAGGGTATGATCTGCCAGATTGACAAAAGGGGTCTATTTTGGGAGTTTCTTCCCTCTGTTTATCATTGTCCACATCAATATAGTTATGAATAGATTCATCAGCGAACTCATGAGAAGAAACGGGAACAACTTCAATTTCAGCAGCTGGAATATCTGGATGACCAGGGCGAGGATGATAATGGTAAAGGGGCTCATCAGCTTGATCATCCTCGAAACCCAAAGGACCCTAAGGTGATTTCCCGGTGGGTGTAGCAGTTCTGATGGGCACAAAAGAAGTAGTTCCCCGGAACTAGCAGTATGACCTTTTTAATGGCATGGGTTTTCCTTCTTTTAGGCTTTGGTTTAGAGCTTCCTTCACCACCTTCAGTTGGCGTTCTATTGCAAAGTTAGTCATTAATGACCAACTTTACAACAGATCGATAACCTCAAAGACTATTTCCGTATAGTACGGTTTTATAATTTTATTTTTAAAATATATATGTTACACTTCAACATTTTTTATAAAATCGTGTGTATATCAGCAATGCAACATTGGGCTCGTTTTGTTCGCAATTCGAAGATCTTTTCGGTGACATATTTTTTTACGAACGAATCGATAGATATATGTTCTATATTTGATAAATAAAGTTTGTTATATAAAAAATTTGGTAAATAGGTAAAAGTTGAAGGTCGTTTTAGTAACTTGTCGCATTGATTGAGGGTGCGTTTTTTATGTTTTCTTAATATTAAACTTCTGTTGAGAAACGTGTACTTTTTATTTTTAATTATAAAATTTATATTACTTTATATTAAAGGGCATGCATGTCGAGGCGTACTGCCCTTTATATTAAACTTCTGTTGAGAAACGTATACTTTTTATCTTTAATTATAAAATTTATATTACTTTATATTAAAGGGCATGCATGTCGAGGCGTACATGCCGAGGCGTACTGCCCTTGAATCTAAAGAGTTATAATAAGTATAAGAGTGAAAGCAAAAATGTTGAATAAATAAAAGGTTCTATATAGAAGCACAAAAATTCATTCAAAAAATAAGTACCTAAATTGATTATGATTTAATTATCGAGGTGGAAGTAAATTAGATGGTCATCTTTTTGGGTATTCTCATCCGGTGTTATTCGCTTTGTAACCTTTGTTATGTTCCCAAAATAAGATTGAAAAGGAACTTGACTAGACATTAAATACCTAAAAATGAGATTGAAAAATAAATGGACTAGACTTTTGGGCCACATAGGCACATATCATAAAATTTAGAGCCCCCTAATGGACTTTTAGGACACATATCATAAAATTCTTGGCGAATAGGAATGTTTCTTCCTTGCACTTGAATGAGAAAGAAGAGATGAGAAGAAGAGATTAGATCACTTGAAACAAGATCTAAGAATGTTAGTGATCAAGAGATTTAGAGAGAGAAAGAAGATTTTGGAGAAAGAAAGTTATCTGAAAATTTTGTGCTAAGAGATGTGTTTTCTGCAGGGAATAGAGCAATATTTATAGGCAGGAAAACCTAACAGTCATTGGGGGCTGTCCTGGCGGTCCCAGATATATATGGGGGCCGTCGGGCCTATAAGGGGGCCGCCTTTGTAAAAATGTGATGGATAAGGGAAAATATTTTCTTGATCTCTAATCATGCTTAATGATTTGTTTGTTCATACCTTAAGTGATTTCTAACTCTTAGAAGGAATTTTTCCGTTATTATTTTGTAAAGTTTAATTTTATCGTAATATTTTTACAGTTTTGTTATTATCAAAACTATTGATAGGATCGGAAAAATATAAATACGTTTTTAGAACATTTATTTGTATTAACAATATCTCCCTTTTTGATGATGACAAAATATAAACCCATTTTGTATAAAATTTAAAGTTACAAATTATTATTGAGTTTTGTTTCATTTCTCCCCTCTTTTTGTCGAATTCAAAAGGGTATGTATCGTCGAGTAGTTGTAGTAGAAAAGAAGTCGACGATAATCAAGATTCCCCCTGATGTTTGTCCCCCTTTTTGGAGGCACACAAGGGATCGATTTGCAAAAATTATTTCGCTACAAAAACAAAAGAGGTACAAGTGCAAGACAAATATTTTAAAAGTCGCACTATAGCATTTATGCAATAAACATAATGTGGTTATTCTATTACTTCATCAAAATCATACAAGAAGCATTGATTTCAAAATGAAGCTAAATACGATATAAGAAAAATTCATACTATAATTTTATGAATCATTACAAGATAAAGTAGATAATCATAAAGAAAGACATAATAAGGCATAGATCTACACTAGTGGATTCTTGAAATGTAAAAGATGCCATAATCAAAAGATGGATTATTTATTATTAGGTGAATGAGCTTTCAAAGTGCTCAATTATGGCGATGAGGTTGGTATTGAGGATGGGAATTAGATGGCAGGACCAATGATGATAGATTTGATACGATTAAGGTCATCTTTCAACGTATCAAATAGATTTCGGGTTTCCAAGCAATAATGACAAAATTCCAAATAAAAGTTTACTTGATCTAAAGAAGGTAGAGGGATATATGGTGAGGTAGGAGGTGAAGGATTTGTGTCTTTAATTACTTGTTGGAGGTTAATGTTAAGCATATTTGATAGGTGATAAATTTCATTTAGGTTTTCGGTTGAGTTTTGTGGAGGTGAAAAGGATGAGAGAGAGTTATTGAAGATGGGAGAGGTAGGAGTAGTCCTATTTGGTGGAGGAAAAGGTGAAGGAGGAAGACCATGACTTTGTCTTTAAGGTTCGAGAATGGCCCTTTGGTATTTTCGTAAGTAGTCACGAGGGTATTTTCTAGAGGAAGACATGAGGATTTTGAGGAGAAGTGAAGGATTTAGAAGAGAAGATGTGATTGAGATGGAGAAAAATGGTGTTCATATATAGAAGAATTTTGGAAATGCATGGTGTTGAAAAATAAAGATTCCAAAGAGTGTTTAGTTAATTAAGGAAAGGATGATTAGACCTAAAGGGAGTAGGGTCAAAGTTGCAGAAAGAGAGGAGACAAGATAATTTCGTAGTTCCCCTAATGGCGGTCCCATAAATATCAAGCGGTCCTATATATATTAGGGGGCCGCCCTCCATTTTGGAGGCTGTTCTCTAGAGGATTATGAAATTTTCCAAATGTTAATCATTTTTCAGAATAACCTAAGAAGGTTGGAAGGGTGATTGTGGCATTTCTATTTCTTTAAAAATCACATAATCTAACCAAAAGAAAATAAAAAGCATGTAGTGGAGCCAAGTAGGAGCATATAAATGACATAAAGGTTCATGAAATGTCATATAGCAAGCATGAATAATGACTAAGACAAGTTATACAAGTACTAGAATAACTGAGATAGAGGTTAAGGAAGTATTACATAGCAATAATAATAGTACGTATGTCTAGCAATAATACTTAATAAAATATCTTAAACAATATTCGAACCATTACTTGAAACTTCTTCAGAGGATATGGAGATAATTGCTTGAAGATGAGTGGGATGAACCCAAGGTTTCATGGATGGCCAATATGATATATATTTTTATTTTTTAGATGAGGATTAATTTTGATGAGGTGATCATATAGACGATTTAGAATCATTTCATATGGCATTGGAGAGTTTGGTTGATTTTTAATCTTTTCAACTCGTTTGGTTAGAAAATAGGCAAAGTTGAAGGGAGTTGTTTGAATGCAATACATCATGTGACATGATGATGCAGGAAGAAAATTTGAGTTATTTTGAGTTCCAAAGGCATTATCTTGAATGATTTCATTCCAAGATCTCATGTCATGACGAAGTTCTTCTTTGAGAATTTTGTTTGGAAAGATGGTTTGTCCAGTTGTTGTGATTGACTGAATAATTTCATTTGGTGTTGGAATGTGTGTTTGGTAAGGTGTATTTGATTCTTTGATTGATTCTTAAAGAGTCGAGAGATGAATCTTCAGAGTAAGAACATTCTCCATTACATGGAATGGAAAGAATCAAGGCAAATGGACTATAGTGTAATTGATTGTTCTTTTTTAATGCCCATTAATTTCAAAAATGATATTTTGTTATTGTATCCTAGTAATTTCTACTGAGAATAATATTCATGTAGGACACATTATTGGGCTAATCCCTTCGTGGAGTCCACTATATACTTTGTGGTTGATATTTAGGATCCTTGATTTGCTATTATCATATTTAGTTGAATTCAGAAGGGGGGGGGGATACCGGACGACCTTCCATGGATGATCTACACTCTAGGTTTTTGAAATAAAGGGGGTTAAAGTTTTTGGGAGATAGTTTCAGCTGAGATTGTTGTAACGTTATGATTTGGTGTACTGTTGTTCTTCTTTCAACGTCATTTCACCTTATTATAAAAGAGTGCCAATTTTAGTAAGTTTTCTCACATGAAATAGGGTATTTTAGTGTGTGCCTAAGTATAAACATTGGAGAGTAATGATTAACTCGACCTAAAATTAAAATCCTAAGAGTTAATCCAAACGCTCCTTAGTTTGATTTTTCTCATCCAAACATGTCAAAAAATACATATGAATTATGTATCTCGACCTTTGTTCATGAGTTCATTATGCATGTGTTGAAAAGCGTTTTTGGGTTGTATTAACAATGCATAACAACAATTTTATTTGGTTCCTAATGTGAGAGATTTGATAATAAAATTTGGGATTTTGGTTCGAAATCAATTTTTTGACAAACTCACTAACATATGCAAATCCTATGTCTACAAGAAGCATATTAGTTATACATTGTAACCTAGTAGTCCTAATTATACAAAAATGAGAGAAAAATAGAAAATCTCCAATTTCAATTTTAATGTTCATTATGAACCCTAGACTCAAATTGAAAGAAAATAATTGAAATGACTTACAATTGATGATCTTTATGATGTTAGGAATAATTGTAGGTGTTGATTTGATCTTCAATTAGTGTTTTAATGGTTGTTTTGAGTTTTGGGTTATTTTTAGTCGTGTTCGTCGCTACAGAGGAGAAAGGGGGTGTTTGTTTTTGAGTTTTGAAATTTTTTGACTAAGTGTGGAAGATATGGGTTTGCTGTTGGAGGTCCCATATTGTCAGGCGGTCCCAAATATATTGGGGGGCCGCCCTCGGCAAGGGATTTTAGACTTAGTTTTGATTAAATTTTTTACAAAGAGGAGCAACATTTTAATTTGCATTTCGCGAATTAAAAATGTTCAAACTACTTCGGATGAAGTATTTAAGTTGTCACGACACGGAATGGAACACGGACTAGAATCAAAACTAGAAGAAAGAGAAGCAGACTCATAAGATTTATGGAATGTGTTCCATCATTCCTAAACCAAGACGTAATTGTTAAACGATTCATGTTTAAGGGGTTTAGTAAGGATGTCGGCTATTATCAACGGACGACACTTTTTCGATTGAGATATGTCATTTTTGGACATTATCATGAAGAAAGTGGTGACGTATTTTGATGTGTTTAGTACGAGAATGTTGTACCGGGTTTTTGCTAAGGTCAATCGCGCCTTTGTTGTCAAATATGATCGGAAGTGCTTGTCGAGTTATGTCGTGTTCAATGAGAACTTGTTTCATCTATAGTGCTTGTTGACATGCCTTTGAGGCGTTTACGTATTCGGCTTCGGTAGTGTATATAGCAAGAGCGGTTTGCTTCTTCGAGAACCAAGATGTCAAAAAAACATCCCACGAACGTGCAAATACCACTAGTGCTCTTTCGGTCCATATAATCTCCCGCATGATCAGAGTCGGCATATTACTACTGTTTTCATGTCGGGCCCTTTTGGATACCATAATCCTTAGGATAGTGCCTTTAAAGTATTGGAAGTTACGATTAACCGTTCAAGGTGGTGTGGTTTTGGGAGCCTCTCTGGAAGCGGGGCATAAAGGCGGACACTAAAAACCATGATATCGGGCATACTTGCAATTAGGTATAAAAACTACCTACTCTGACTCGATACTTGCGTAATATCTACCGACTCACACTCTTCGTCTTTTATGAGTTTGGGTATCGGAGACATGGGGGTTTTCATTGTTTAGATTCTTATAGGCCAAATTTCGTAAGCATTTCTTTAATATATTTAGACTGATTAAAGAAAATACCATCTTCCATTTGTTTTATTTTAGTCCATGGAAGAAGGGTCAGTTCACCAATCATGTCATACGAAATACATCATGCATGATTTTAGAATAATTCCATCACACATGTCTTGACAAGTCGAAGCAAAATATAATGTCGTAACATATATTTTGAACGATGATTAAGGTAAGTTGACGACATTATATTTGGCTCGACTTGTCAAGACATGTGTGATGAATTTGCTAAAATCATGCATGATGAGTTCGAGATGAGCATGATGGGTGAACTTGACTTCTTCCTTGGAACTATAAATAAAAAAAATGGTAAGCTGGTATTTTCTTTAATCAGTCTAAAATATATTAAGAAATGCTTATGATATTTGGACTATACGAATCTAAAACCAATGAAAAACCCCATGTCCTCCGATACCAAATATATAGGCGAAGCAGTGTGAGTCGGTTGATAGTCCAAGTATCGAGGCCTGATATTGGTAGTTTTTTTAAATAATGGCAAGTAGGCCGATATGTCATGTTTAGTGTTCCGCCTTTATGCCGCTTCAAGAGGCTCCCAAAACCTCCACTTGAGCGGTTTTAAGGTATCTTCCCCAATACTTTAAAGGCACTATGCACTTAGGATTATGGTATCCTAAAGGGACCGACATGAAAACAGTAGTATATGCCGACTCTGATCATGCGGGAGATTATATGGACCGAAAGAGCACTAGTGGTATTTGCACGTTCGTGGGATGTGTTTTTTTGACACTCATTGGTTCTCGAAGAAAGCATAAAAACGCTTTGCTTATATACACTACCGAAGCCGAATACGTAAACGCCTCAAAGGCATGTCAACAAGCACTATAGATGAAACAAGTTCTCATTGACTACGACATACGACTCGACAACATTCCGATCATATTTGACAACAAAGGCGCGATTGACCTTAGCAAAAACCCGGTGCAACATTCTCGTACTAAACACATCAAAATACGTCACCACTTTCTTCGTGATAATGTCCAGAAATGGAATTAATCTTTATCGAAAAAAAAGTGTCGTCGTTTGATAATAGCTGACATCCTTACTAAACCCCTTAAACATGAATCGTTTAACTATCTACGTCTTGGTTTAGGAATGATGGAACATGTTCCATAAATCTTATGAGTCAGCTTCTCTTTCTTCTAGTTTTGATTCTAGTCTGTGTTCCATTTCGTGTCGTGACAAACTTAAATACATCATCCGAAGTAGTTTGGTGCATTTTAATTCGTTGAAATGCACATTATAAACGTGCCCCCTATCGCTCCTCTTTGTAAAAAAATGTCAATACGTAAGTCTAAATTCCTTGCTGAGGGAGTCCCCCAGTTCTATGGAGTCCCTAATATTTTTGGTATCCGCCTGAAAATTATGGGGACCGCAAACCAGCAAACCAATATCTTCCAACACTTAGTCAAGAAAATTTAAAAATCAAAAACAAACACCCCCTTTCTCCTCGTACGACGGATCAATAGACTCACAAATAACCCAAAACACTCAAAAACAACCATTAAAAACACTAATTGAAGTTTCACTATCAACACCTCACAATTATTTCTATCCTTATAAAGATCATACATTTGTAGGTCATTTCATTGGATTTCTTCTATTTGAGTTTGGGCGTCATAATTGATACATTAAAATTGAAATTGGGGATTTTCTACTTTTCTCTCATTTTTGTATAATTAGGACTACTAGGTTACAATGTATAACTAATATGCTTCTTGTAGACATAGGATTTGCATATGTTAGTGAGTTTGTCGAAAAATTGATTTCGAACCAAAATCCCAAATTTTATTTTCAAATCCCTTCACGGTTTGGAATCCAAATAAAATTGTTGTTATGCATTGTTAATACAACCCAAAAACGCTTTTCAACACATGCATAATGAACTCATGAACAAAGGTCGAGATACATAATTCATATGTATTTTTCGACATGTTTGGATGCAGAAAAAATCAAACTAAGGAGCGTTTTTGGATTAACTTTAGGATCTTTAATTTAATAGGTCGAGGTTAATCATTACTCTCAACATTTGTGTATACTTAGGCAGACACTAATATACCTATTTATGTGAGAAAAAAACTTTACTAAAATTGGCACTCTTTTAATTAGGTGAAATGACGTTGAAAGAAGAACTACAGTACACCAAATCATACGTTTCAACAATCTCAGATGAAAACTATCTTCCCAATAACTTAAAACCCTTTATTCAAAACCTAGAGTGTAGATCAATCCGATGAAGGATCGTCCGGTTTATTCAGAATTATACTATCATTCTGATAAATTTTTCAAATACATGTTTCAAATTTATACAACTACAAAGTATATATGAACTCCTACGATGGATTTTGCCCAGATTTCTACTTGAATTTTATTCTCAGGAGAAAATTACATAGAGACAATGATCAAAATATCATTTTGAAATTATGGGCATTAAAAAGAACATTCAAATTTTCACTATAGTCATTTGCCTTGATTCTTTCCATTCCATGTAATGGAGAATGTTCTTACTCTGAAGATTCATCTCTCGACTCTTTAAGAATCAATCAAAGAATCAAATACACCTTACCAAACACACATTCCAACACCAAATGAATTTTATTTTGTCAATTCTAACCCCAATAACTGGACAAAACCATCTTTCACAAACAAATTCTTTAAGAAGAACTTCGTCATGGACATGTAGATCTTGGAATGAAATCATTCCAGATTAATGCCTTGGATCTCAAACTAACTCCAATTATCTTCACCTGGCATCATCATGTCACATGATGTATTGCATTCAAACAAGTACTCCCTTCAACTTTGCCTATTTTCTAACCAAACGAGTTGAAAAGATTAAAAATCAATCAAACTCTCTAATGCCATATGAAATGATTCTAAATCGTCTATTGGATCACCTCATCAAAATTAATCCTCAATTAACAATTAAATATATATCATATTGGTCCATCATGTTGATAACCTTGGGTTCATCCCACTTCATCTTCATGCATTATCTTCTATATCCTCTGAAGAAGGTTCATGTAAATGGTTCGAATACTATTTTGAGATATTTTTTGTAACGTTTTTATTTGCTAGACATACGTACTATTATTATTGCTATGTAATACTTCTTTAACCTCTATCTCAGTTATTCTAGTACGTGTATAACTTGTCTTAGTCATTATTCATGCTTGCTATATGACATTTCATAAACCTTTATGTCATTTATATGTTCCTACTTGGCTCCACTACATGCTTTTTATTTTCTTTTGGTTAGATTATGTGATTTTTGAAGAAATAGAAATGCCACAATCACCCTTCCAACCTTCTTAGGTTATTCTGAAAAACGATTAACATTTGGAAAAATTCATAATCCTCTAGAGAACGGCCCCCAAAATGGAGGGCGACCCCCTAATATATATAGGACCGCCTAATGTTTATGGGGTGCCGCCATTTAGTGGAAACACGAATTATCTTATATCCTCTCTTCTGCATCTTTCCCTACTCCCTTTAGGTCCAATCATCCTTTCCTTAATTAATTAAACACTCTTTGGAATCTTTATTTTTCAACACCATGCATTTCCAAAATTCTTCTATATATGAACACCATTTTTCTCCATCTCAATCACATCTTCTCTTCTAAATCCTTCACTTTCTACCTCAAAATTCCCTCATTGTATTCCTCTAGCAAATCCCCTCTGTGACTACTTACGAAAATACCAAAAGGGCCATTCTGAACTTAAAGATAAAGTCATGGTCTTCCTCCTTTCACGCTTCTCCTCCACCAATATAGACTACTCCTACCTCTCCTATCATTCAATACTCTCTCTCATCCTTTTCTCCTCCACAAAACTCAACCGAAAACTAAATTTAACTTTATCACCTATCAAATATGCTTTACATAACCTCCTACAACGTAATTGAAGACAACAATTCCTTGACCCTCCTACATCACCATATATCCCTTTTTCCCCCCCCCCCAACCCTTTCTTTAGATCAAGTAAACTTTTATTCGGAATTTTGTCATTATTGCTTGGAAACCCGAAATCTATTTGATACATTGAAAGATGACCTTAATCGTATCAAATCTATCATCATTGGTCCTTCCACTTAATTTCCATCCTCAATAACAACCTCCTCGCCATAATTGAGCACTTTTGAAAGCTCACTTTCACCTAATAATAAATAATCCATCTTTTGATTATGGCATCTTTTTCATTTAAAGAATCACTAGTGAAGATTATGCCTATTATGTCTTCTTTACTTTATGATTATTTTTACTTATCTTTAATTGATTCATAAAATTTTAGTATGTATTTTTTTATTTCGTATCTAGCTTCAATTGAAATCAATGCTTCTGTATGAGTTTGAATAAGTAATTATAATGAAGCGCACTTTAGTTTTATTGATAAAATTGCTTTATTGATACCTTGTTGAACGATATTTGTCTTGCACTTGTACTCTTTTGTTTTGTGCCAATAATTTTTCAGGATCGATACCTGGGTTGACCCAATACAGGGGGACATTACATCAAAGGGGGAATCTTGATATCGTCGACTTCTTTCTTTCTACAATACTCGTACGATATCTTTTTAAAATTCGACCAAATAGGGGGAGAAATGAAACAACACTCATTAATTATTTGTAACTTTTATATTTTGTACAAAATGAGTTTCATATATTTGTCATCATCAAAAAGGGAGAGATTGTTAATACAAATAATGTCTAAAAACGTTATTTATATTTTTCGATCTATCAATGTTTTGATAATAACAAAACGTAAAAATGTTTACGATAAAATTAAACGTTTACAAAATATTAATCGTAAAATTTCATTTCTAATGATTAACGTATCTACTTAAGGTAAGAACAAACAATTCATTAAGCATGTTTAGAGATCAGGAAATATTTTCCCTTATCCATCAATTTTTAAAAAGGCGGACCACTTATAGGCCCGGACGGCCCTCCATAAATAACTCTTGGGAAAGCCAGGACAAGCCCCCCAATGACTGTTAGGTTTTCCTGCCTATAAATATTGCTCTATTCCCTGCAGAAAACACATCTCTTAGCACAAAATTTTCAGATAACTTTCTTTCTCCAAAATCTTCTTTGTCTCTCTAAATCTCTTGATCACTAACATTCTTAGATCTTGTTTAGCGTTTCCTTCCTTTGCTCCGTGATCTTTTCTCTTCTCATAATCTCTTTCTTTCTCATTCAAGTGCAAGAGAAGTACATTCGTATTCGCCAAGAAACGAATTGTTATTTAGTGATCTCTCCTCTTTTCTTCTAAGTACCAAATCTTTATTGTAATTATATTGTGTATTTGTGTAATTCGGACAGTGTAAATCCGATAGTGTAGATTTAGTGATTGTGAAGTGGTAGATTGGTTCTAGCTAAGATTAGGACTCGACATTTTGCTTGTGTCTGGGATGAAGTGGTAGATTGGTTCTAGCTAAGATTAGGACTCGACATTTAGCTTAGTGTCGGAAAATAACTTAAGCGACGTGTAGGATACTCGGGGAGTGGAGTAGAGCGAAGAGGTGCTTCGTAGCCGAACCACTATAAAATCTTGACGTCTTGGTTTGATTGTTCCTTTCCTTATCTCTTCATATTATTGTCATTGTTATTTTGCTTTAGTTTAGATTGTATTTTGTTTGTTCATATTATGAATTGGTTAAACATACAACTCGAATCTAAATATTTTAAAAGCAAACTTTTAAAATGGAAAATGAACCTGTAAACTATTCAACCCCCCCTTTCTAGTTTCCATAATTGGTATCAGAGCCAAGGTCACTCAAGATTTTTAAAATATACTGTATTTTAAAGCTTGGATCGATCTATAGATTCCGACAAATATCTAGAAGGGCAATCTATGCAAAGACCACCACTTTTTGAAAGTGATAGTTTTATTTATTGGAAAAAGATTCGAGACATATGTTAAATCAAAAGATCTAGATATTTGGCATGTTATTACCAACGATGATTTTCAACCTATTGAACAAAATCCGGAAAACCAAATTTGATGAGGTTATCCCTTTTGAAAAACAAAGTGATGATCTTAAAAAGAGACTTGCGAAAAATAACGAAGCTAAAATGGTTATTTATAATGTTTTGCCTAGAAAAGAATATGAAAGAATTTTCATGTGTAATACGACAAAAGAAATTTGGAAAACATTGTTAATCACCCATCAAGGTAATAGTCAAGTCAAAGATAATAAGATCGACCTTTTGATTCAACAATATGAACAATTCGTCATTTCCGAAGACAAATCTATAGATAGTGCTTTTGCTAGATTTAATACTATTATTACTAGTCTAAAAGCTCTTGATGAAGGTTATTCTAGCAAGAACTATGTTAGAAAGTTTCTTAGGAGCTACATCTAAATGGAAACAAAGGTCAACGACGATTGAAGAGTTTAAAAGAGATAACGTCACTATCCTTGGATGAACTCATCGAGAACCTCAAAGTTCACGAAATGATCAATCTGAAGATTCTAAAGTAGTCAAAGCAAAAGTTAAAAGGAAATCTCTTGCTTTAAAGGCTAAGAAAGAATCTAGTGATGAAGAGATTCGACTATCCACAGAAAATAACGAAGAATACGCTATGGCGGTAAAGAGACCTTCAATTCCCAAGAAGTTCTAAGAGAAGAGGTAGATTCGTGAGACAACCTCGGAATGACAAAAAGACGTTTCAAAGAAGCCAAGACGACAAAAACGGTAAAAGTGATAGAAAATACTTTATAATGGCGGCGACCAAATCCTCTTATTGGAGAATGTTCAAAACCACCGAAAGACAAGAACCAAAGAGCATTTGTCGGAGGTTCTTGGAGTGATAGCGGTGAAGAAGATGATAAAAAAGTCAATAACGAAACGCGTCTAGTAGCTCAAGCATCAAGTGAGGTATGTTTTGAATCCTCCTACTTTAGTGATGAGAACTCGTCAATAGATGAATTAGTGCTAGATAATGAATATGATAAACTGTGCAAAATAAGTTTAAAGATAATCACTAAAAACAAAAGATTAAAAGCCACTAGAAATAATTTAGAAAAAGAACTCAGTGTTCTAAAGGAAAAAGTGTTTACACTCGAGAAAAACAAGGGAGTTGATCTCGAATGTGTAAAATGTCATATGCTTAAAATTGAGAATGAAAAACTCAAAGAGGAAGTCACTAGATTAAATAAATTTGAAAAGAGTACACAATGTCTAAATGAAATGTTAAGTAATCAAAAACCCTTCGGTGAAAAATTGGGTTTAGGATTTAATTCATTTGAAGCACCATCTAGTGGAACTAAAGATATCAAATTTGTGAAAGCTCAGAAAAAGGCGTCTTCTGATCGAGGTCCTATAAATATGGGCGGCCCCCAAAGTGTTCCGGCGGCCCCCAAAACAATTATGGGACCGCCACCAGTTGGTACACCTGGATATGAGAATAGTGTGTCTTTTCAAAAATCTATTTTGGGTCCTAGACCAAAACACATAATAGTAAACAATGTCAAAGTTCCCGTTGCTAGTGATAATGAAGTCAAACAATTTTATAAGCCATTATCAAAACCCGGAGTTGGATTTTTAAAACCTAATTTTAGATCATAAACTCCACCACCTTGGAAGAGTCAATCATAATGAATCCTCTACCTAAGACACCACAAACCAAAAAAGAAACACTAGTCTACAAAATCAACCACATGGCTTTCTCATAACTTGGAACAACTTCCCACATCAAAGTTACATGCCATGGGAAATGTGTCTTCCATTTTCACATCCCAACCAATTGCATCAAATGCAAGGGATGTTTAGCACTAACAACTTTGGACCCATGAGATATTGGGGACCAAATGTTTGAGGTGTTGCCTTATATAAATAGATATGCCTTGGAGTTGACTTGGAACCCAATGAGTGGATAAAGGATAACGGATGCTCCAAACACATAACGGGTAACCGAAAGCTCTTCACAAGCTACAAGGCATACAACGGAGGTAATAAGCTATTTTTTGGTTAGTAAATCTTCAGCAAGTAACATCACGCAAAAGGTACGATTTTTATGACTCTCTCAAAATAAATAATGTAGAACATGTAAATAACTTAAGATTTAACTTGCTAAGTGTAGGACAAATATGTGATAATAAGTGTAGAGTAACTTTCTCTGAACATGATAGTGAAATCACTAAGGATGGTAAGGTCATAGGTAGAGGTATTATAAAGAAAGGCTTA
Source organism: Tanacetum coccineum (assembly GCA_026074375.1). Taxonomy (NCBI): domain Eukaryota; kingdom Viridiplantae; phylum Streptophyta; class Magnoliopsida; order Asterales; family Asteraceae; genus Tanacetum; species Tanacetum coccineum. The sequence goes on along the minus strand of BQNB010014685.1, from coordinate 39,588 downwards.
TATGTGATTAAATTAGGAAATAAGCCAAAAGACCAAATTTATCTAGCAACGATTGATGAAAACTCCACGTTGTAGCATAGGAGATTAGGTCACGCAAATATACGTATCATTTAATCGTTAGCATCTAAGGAATTAGTTAGAAACTTACCTAAGCTTAAGTTTGATCAAAACTTCTGTGATTCCTGCAAAATTGGAAAGCAAGCTCACGCTAGTCATAAGGCTAAGAATATAGTCTTCAACGACTAGATGCTTAGAACTCCTTCATATGGGTCTCTTCGGTCCATCCGCCGTACGGAGTTACAGAGGAAACCGCTACACCTTAGTCATAGTAGATGACTACTCTAGGTATACTTGGACTAGATTCCTTAAGGACAAAACCGAAGCCTTCGATCAATTCAAAGTATTTATTAAGAAAATTCAAAAAAAAACCATCATGGGGTGGGGGTGGGGGGGGGCAGGATGTACTATTGTGTCATAAGAACTGACCACGGTAGGGAAATTTGATAATGAGTGAAAATTGGAGAATTTTGTGAATGCCAATGTAATTACACATAACTTCCTAGTCCCACGCACGGATCCTCAATCAACATGCTTGGTCGAAGGAAAAACATGTACAACTTCAAGAAAAGAGTAGACTATGTTGAATTGAAGCAATCGTTCCAAAAACAAAAGCATGGGTAACAGCCGTAGATACTTCAACAATACAAATCTCAACCCGAATCCTAATTAGAGCGATCCTAGGAAAAAACCCTATGAACTCTTGAGAGTAGGAAACCTACTCTTGGATTGTTTTAGAGTGTTAGAAGCAAGTGCGTCATTTTAACACCAAAGCCAACTTGACCAAGTTTGACCCATAAGGGGGGGAAAGTCCTATGAAGGTGTCTTTTTAGGATACCTCCCAAACTAGTTAAAGCCTACATTTATCCGTAACAAACATACTCAAGGAAATTTCGAGAGAATCACTCAACGTGACATTCGATGAAACTCCTCCACCCTCTAAGACATCACCCTTGGTGGATGATGTATTAGATGAAGAAGAAACAATTAAGGCTACTGAAAAGAAAAACCTAGAAAATGACATTGAGGATGAAACTTTAGAGATTGAAGAAATAGTCAATATTAAGGAATCTAGGAACCATCCATAGAACAAATGTCCATAGGAAACGCTTAAACCAAAGAACCCTTAAGATCACAAGCCCAAAAACAAAGTAAGTTTCTTTTGTTTTATATCAACTATAAAACCTAAGAATGTGAATGAAGCATTAGGAGATGAAAGTTGGATAGTCGCCATGCAAGAAGAATTAAATTAGTTTGTTGCTAACGACGTTTTGGAGTTAGTTCCACAACCTAGGAATATGACAATCATAGGAACTAAGTGGGTGTTTAGAAATAATTTAGTTGCTCAATGCTAGGTTAGTTGCTTAAGGCTATAATCTATAAGAGGGCATCGATTATGATGAAACTTATGCCCCAGTTGCAAGACTGAAATCATTTAGGATACTATTAGCTTATGCTTGTGCTTTAGATTTTAAGCTATTCCAAATGGATGTAAGAAGTGCATTCCTGAACGAATTTATCAATGAGGAGGTATACGTGGCACAACCTCCAGGATTCATTGACTTTGAAAAACCAGATCATGTTTAATTATAAACTAAAGAAAGCTTTATACGGTCTTAAACAAGCACCCAAAGCTTGGTATGATAGATTAAAAGCTTTTGTTATTAAACATGAATATAAAATAAGAATGTAATAACACTCTTTTTACTAAGAAGAAAAGGTTCAAACCTCATCATCATTCACATATATGCCGACGACATTATGATTGTGGCTCAAGTTGTCAAGGACATAGTTGGTGATGGAATATTGTCAAATCATGCATGACAGTTTAGAGATAGCATGAATGGGTGGAACAATAACTTCTACTTGTGACTACAAATAAAACAATGAAAGATGGTATTTTCTATAATCATATAAATATATTAAAAGAAATGCTTAAGAAATTTGGCTTAGAAGAATCTAAACCCAATTAAAAACCCCCCCGATGTCCTCACGATACCAACCTCACAAAGACAAAGAGTGTGAGTCGGTAGATAGTACCAATTATCGAGGCATGATAGGTAGTCATTATACCTAACGACAAAGTAGGCTCGATATCATGTTTTAGTGTCTGCCTTTGTGCCCGCTTCTAAGAGGCTCCTAAAACCTCTCACCTTGAAGCGGTTAGCGTATCTTCTGATACATTAAAGGCACTATTCACTTAGGTTATAATGATATCCTACAGGGGACCGGCATAGAGGACAGTAGTATAAATGCCGACAATGATCATGCGGGAGATTATTGGACCAGAAAGAGCTACTATTGGTATTTGTACGTTCATGAATGTTGATTGTACATCTTGGTCTTCGAAGAAATAAACCGCTATTAGCAATAATCCCACTACCAAGCCGAATACGTTAAGGCAAGCAACCGAAAGGGCATGTCAAACAAGCACTATGGAAAAACAAGATCTAACCACTATGACGTTCGACTCGACGACATCCCGATCATGTGCAAAAATAAAGGAGCAATTGACCTTAGCAAAAACCCAGTGCAACATTCTCGAACCAAACACATCGAAATTCGTCACCACTTTCTTCGTGATAATGTTCAGAAATGACATATGTCAATCGATAAAGTGCCGTCCGTCGACACAACCTTGCCAACATTCTTATGTTAACGAAACCCCTTAAACGTAATCGTTTAAACTATCTAACGTCTTGGATTTAGGAATGATGGAACACATTCCATACATCGTACTAGTCCGCTTCTCCTTCTTCTGTCTCAATTCTAGTGTGTGTTCTATATTGTGTCGTGACAACTTAAATATTTCATCCGAAGTACCTTAAGCATTTTTAATTTTGCAAAATGCAAATTAAAACGTCACTCCTCATTGTAAATTTTTTATCAAAAACTAAGTCCAATTTTCCCGATTTCCTCACTGAGGGGCGCCCCTATCTCAAACGCCCAAATATATATGGGGAACCCAGCCCGACTATATGGACAAGCCATCAAAAAAACTTACAACCCCTCCCCCCCCAACCCCCCCCATATTTTACACTTTGTCAAAAAAAATTCAAAACACAAAAACAAACATCCCCTTTCTTCTCAGCAGCGACGAAAACGAACAAAACAACACAAAAACTCAAAATCAACCATTAAAACTTAAATTGAAGATCTAATCAACACCTATAATCATCTACAACATCATCAACATCATCAATTGTAAGTCATTTCATCTATTTCCTTTCAGAATGAGTCTGGGGTTCATGATGAACACTGAAAATTAAAATTGGAGATTTTTCATTTTTCGTTTAGTTTTGTACAATTAGGACTACTAGGTTACAATGTATAACTAATATGCTTTCCGTAGACATAAGATTTGCATACATTAGTTAGTTTGTCAAAAAATTGATTTCGAACCAAAACCCTAATTTTATTTTCAAATCACTCACGTTAGGAACATAATAAAATTGTTATCATGCATTGTTAATACAACATAAAAATGTTTTCAAACACATGCATAATGATCTCATGAGCAAAATTCAAGATACATAATTAATATGTATTTTTTGACATGTTTGGATGAGCAAAATCAAACTAAGGAGCGTTTGGATTAACTCTAAGGATTTTATACTTTAGGTCGAGTTAATTGTTACTCTACATTTGTCATACTTAGGCACACACTAGATACCTAGTTCAGTGAGAACACCTTACTAAAACTGGCACTATTTTAATTAGGTGAAATGACGTTGGAAGAAGAATTACGGTACACCAAATCATATGTTTTAACAATCTCTGATGAAAATTATTTTCCCAATAACTTAAAACCCTTTATTCGAACCTTGAGTGTAGATCAATTCATGAAGATCGTCCGGTATCTTCTGAATCTACTAAATATGATAATATTCAAATCATGTTTCAAATTATCAAACTACAAAGTATATATGAACTCCACGAAGGGATCTGCCAAATATGCTCTTTCATGAATTTTATACTTCAATAGAAAATTACTAAGATAAAGAACAAAATAATCTATTGAAAATTCTAGGCATTAAAAAGAACATTCAAATTTTCACTAGAGTCATTTGCCTCAATTCTTTCCATTCCATGTGAAGGAGAATGTTCTTACTCTGAAGATTCATCTCTCGACTCTTTGAGAATCAATCAAGAATCAAACACACCTTACCAAACACACATTCCAACACCAAATGAAATTATTCAATCAATTACAACAACTGGACAAACCATCTTTCCAAACAAAATTCTCAAAGAAGAACTTCATCATGACATGAGATCTTGGAATGAAATCATTCAAGATAATGTCTTTGGCACTCAAAATAACTCAAATTTTCTCCCTGCATCATCATGTCACATGATGTATTGCATTCAAACAAGTACTCCCTTCAACTTTGCTTATTTTCTAACCAAACGAGTTGAAAAGATTAAAAATCAACCAAACTCTCCAATGCCATATGGAATGACTATAAATCGTCTATATGATTACCTCATCAGAATTAATCCACATCTACAAAAATCAAAATATATATCATATTGGCCATCCATGAAACCTTGGATTCATCCTAGTCATCTTCAAGCAATTATCTTCATATCCTCTAAAGAAGTCTCAAGTAATGATTCAAATTCCATTTGAGATATTTCTATTAAGTATTATTGCTAGAAAACGTACTATTATTATTGCTATGTAATAACCTCTATCTCAGTTATTCTAGTACGTGTATAACTTGTCTTAGCCATTAATATTTCATGCTTGCTATATGACACTTTATGGACCTTTATGTCATTTATATGCTTCTACTTGGCCCTATTGCATGAGTTTCTCTTCTCTTTTAGCTAGATCATGTGATTCTTGAAGAGATGGAAATGTCACGATCATCTTTCCAACCCTCTTATGTTATTCTGAAAAACGATTAACTTTTGGAAAATTTTGTAAGCCTCTAGAGAACGGCCCCCAAAAATAAAGGGCGACCCCCTAATATATATGGGACCGCCTAAGGTTTATGGGACCGCCATCAGGGGAACCACAAATTTTCCTATCTCCTCTTTTTCTGCAACTTTGACCCTATTCCCCTTAGGTACAACCATTCTTTCCTTTCTAAACAAAACACTTCTTAGAATATTCATTCTCCAATACCATGCCTTTCCCAAAACTCCTCTATATATATATGAATAACATTCATCTCCATCTCAATCGGCTCTTCTCTTCTAAATCTTTTACTTCCTGATAAAAAAAATTCCTCTTCAAGTTCTAAATGTTATCCTCTAGCAAATCCTCTCGTGACTACTCATAAAAATACCAAAGGGCCATTCTCGAACCTTGGAGAAAAAGTCATGGTCTTCCTCCTTCACCATCTTCTCCTCCACCAAATAGGATTACTCCCACCTTTCCTGTCTTAAACAACTCTCTCTCATACTCTTCACCTCTATAAAACTCACCTCAAAACCTAAATGAAATTCATTACCTATCAAATTTGCTTGACATAAATCTCCAACAAGCAATTGAAGCCACAAATCCTTTACCTCCTACCTCACCATATATTATTCCACCTTCTTTAGATCAAGTAAACTTTCATTCGAATTTGTTAATTGCTTGCTTGGAAACCCAAAATCTATTTGATACATTGAAAGATGACCATAATCATATCAAATCTCTCATCATTGGTCCTTCTACTTTATTTCCATCCTCAATAACAACCTCCTCACCATAATTAAGAAAACTCGAAAGCTCAAGTTCACCTAATAATAAACAACCCATCTTTTGATTAGAATCTTCTATACTTCAAAATCCAACTGAGTGTAGACAATGCCCTTATTATGTTTTTATTTTATGTCGTATGAATGTATTACTTGCATTTGCTATTGTATAAGTTTCTTCATTGTTAAACAAAACTCTCTTTTGGGTGACTTGAATCCAATGTTATGTTTAAAAGATATTTGTCTTACAATTGTACCTCTAACGTTTTTTTGTAGCAAACAAATTTTTGTATGATCGATCCCTTGGTGCCCCGAACGAGGGGGGCATACATCTAGGGGGAGTCTTGATATCGTCGATTTCTTTCTTCCTTAAACTACTCGACGATCATTCTTTTTGACTTCGACAAAAAAGGGGAGAAATGGAACAAAACTCATTAATAATGTGTAACTATTAATTTTTATTAACAAATGATTTTAATATTTTGTAATCCTCAAAAGTGGAGATTGATTAATACCACAAATAATATCCTAAAAATTTAATTTATATTATTTTCGATCTCTCAACGTTTTTGATCATTACAAAAGTGTTAATAATAAGATATCACTACCTAGATTCGATCCTGAGTCGGGAGGATAAAATAAATGTTTAGCCATATTACGGATGAGAGAAAAAAGTGTAGAGAGAAGATGTGTGTGTCTAGAGAGAGAAAGTCAAAAACACACACACTTTACAAAATGAATCCTACACGCACCACCATGAATATGGAGGGGTATTTATAGTCTAGTGACACATAACAATCGTTACAAAAAAAAAAACCCTAGTCATTATTAGTCCCTACGTGTCACGCTATAAATGAACTAATGTAATTCCGGATATGTCACCATATTTAAGGCTAACAATCTTCCCCCAATATGTGGACACATACAAAATTACTTACAATGTTCCTATCAAGTACAATTACAATAAAATAAAGTCTTCCGACACTTCCCCAAAAGCGAAGATTAGTGTTTTTGAGTGTCGTCCTTGTCTTGAAACCTGCCTCTAGCTGGAATCGTTCATTTGTCTTTACTTATTCCTTGAAGCATTGTAGTATACATGAACCCAGATTAACTTCCCCTAAATCATGCAGCATGTACTTGGAAAATAGAATTTCGTCATAGACGCCTATTTGGCAGAATTTTCTGAATCACACTTCCCCCAAACCAACCATCCATATAATATTCTTAAGTCATATTCTGAAACATTGAAGTACTAGAAAAATCTTCTACTTGTCATTGATGTGCACAAATGAATTTTTGTAAAGTCAAACCACACCAACAACCACTGCATCTAGACAATAGGGCTTGTGAATATTCGTTCGGGGTGCATGCAGAAATTAGCAACAATTCTCTCACTTATGCGGAATACTTTATAAACCATACTTTGTAAAAGAAGTATACAACTACTTGTTTTTTTTCCTACTAGAAGTGACATGGTAACATCAAAGTCCAACTAGTCCCGTATGTACATATTATCCCCCAATGGATGGTTGCGACTCTCGTAAGCATCATTGTTGGTACTGCCACATAAACACAGGAAGTTCTTGTCTTAAGACACAAGTCTGAAATCCAATAAAAGCCCATTACCCAATTGTCTTCAGAAAACCGTAGAGGAGATGAAGCATGAATCCAAGAAAACTTGTAATAATCAAGGTCTTGTATATGAATGTCGTTGAAGAACTTTAAGAATTTTGCTTAGACTGTGAAGTACCTTTGTCATGGAATAGCACAATAATATCTCGTGAGAATTGCTAATTATATCTCAACCTTTAAACTCTCTGGCTAACTTACCAACCTCGTATTCTGTCGGCTATTGTTGTGACCACATGGTGAAAAAGACCTCATATACCAAACTTGAAAAAGAAGTAGAATCCCCCAAATTTGTTACTTAATCTTGCACTGTTGTTGATTGAAGAACGATGCAAGATTAAATCTATAAGTACTTTATATCCAGTCCTAAAAGTATAAGAAGTACAACACCTCTTGAGATTATCCACATCGACTTCTACGTGTGACACTGAGTACTAAAATGTAACTCCTTTAAGTGATAGCTATAACCCGTGAGCACTACAATGTAACTCCTTACATCAGGAAATAACTAGATAATCCAAACTTAATCAATCTGCTAGTAACGTTCAAGCAAGTCATCAATCGATAGATTGGGTTTAAAGAAAAGGGGTAGAAAATAGAAGGAAGTCTCGATGATGAAATAAGTAGACGCCTTCGTGAAACCCACTTCAAGCTCAAATAAGGGATACCAAATCAACTTCGTGATCATTTGTCATCGTAATCTGAATCTTTAGCCGTTTGTCGTTTAGGAATCTTATTCGATCGTTTTTATGTTATGTATCGGTGTTTTTTTTGTGTTGTTATTCAAGAATGTCGTTAAACCATGACAAATGTTGTTTTAGAATGTCGTTAACGGATCAACATTGTCTAGTCAACTTGTTGTGAAAGCGTCTTAGTACCCGACTTAATCCAAAAATCATTTAGCCAAAATAAATGAAATTTTCGGAATTACTAAAAACAAATCAGCCCATCACTTATATTAATCTCGGCAGTCCAATACCAATTTTAATACACGGCCCATCCAATGGTCATCTCAATTAAAAACAAAATTTAAAAATTAAATTTTTTTTATATAGGTTTCAGTTTACGAGCAATAATAAAAAAAATAAAAAATTTTAAATTTTTTTTATTTCGGTTTCAGTTTACGAGCAATAATAATAAAAAAATTAAAATTTATTAAATTTTTTTAATTTCGGTTTCAGTTTACGAGCAATAATAAAAAAAAAATTTAAAATTATATTTTTTATTTCGGTTTAAGTTTAAGAGCAATAATTAAAAAAAAATTTAAAAATTTAAATTTTTTTATATCGGTTTCAGTTTACGAGCAATAATAAAAAAATAAAAAAATTTAAATTTTTTTTATTTCGGTTTCAGTTTACGAGCGATAATAAAAAAATTAAAAAAATTATTAATTTTTTTTATTTCGGTTTCAGTTTACGAGCAATAATAATAAAAAAAAATTTAAAATTTATTAAATTTTTTTAATTTCGGTTTCAGTTTACGAGCAATAATAAAAAAAAATTTAAAAAATTATATTTTTTATTTCGGTTTAAGTTTAAGAGCAATAATTAAAAAAAATTTTAAAAATTAATTTTTTTTATATCGGTTTCAGTTTACGAGCAATAATAAAAAAAATTTAAATTTTTTTTATTTCGGTTTCAGTTTACGAGCGATAATAAAAAAAATTAAAAAAATTATTAATTTTTTTTAATTTCGGTTTCAGTTTACGAGTAATAATAAAAAAAATTAATTTATTAAATTTTTTAATTTCGGTTTCAGTTTACGAGCAATAATAAAAAAAAATTAAAAAATTAAATTTTTTTATTTCGGTTTCAGTTTACAAGCGATAATAAAAAAATTAAAAATTATTAATTTTTTTATTTCGGTTTCAGTTTACGAGCAATAATAAAAAAAATTTAAATTTATTAATTTTTTTTAATTCTTTTTATTATTGCTCGTAAACTGAAACCGAAATAAAAAACGTGTATAAACCATGTATAAAATGTGTGTAAAAACGTGTATAAATTTTAAAATAACTTGAAAATATATTTTTGTAACATAACTGAATTTTGAGTTAATTGCAAACAGTCGTTAGCATAAAGGACTATCGTTGCAACTGTTCGTTAGTTAAATGGACTAACGTTGCAAATGAGAGGTAACAGACTACATATAATAGGTCGAATTTTCAAGTTGGATACATACAATAAAAAAAAATGACTACATACAATAACAAAAAATGACAAGTTGGATACATTTTTAAGTCATTAGCCCAAGAATTATCTCAAACAACATGAATTGTCTTTATGATTCCCGACATGCATATCTCTTCATAGTTATGGCTTTAACAATTGATCATACATATACTCATTTAAAATTGTACCCTACTCATTTAATTTTTACAGTTTCGAAATAGACTTGTTAGCTTCATGTAAATTGTTTAGTTACTCCACCTATATGATTTTTCTCAAGGAACTTTTGCAAGCTAAAACCCTCCTCACTTTCATGCACTTATCTTGGGCTTCCTATTGATGCTAAGTTTCTATGTATGTAGTGATTTTCAAAAGAAACGCTAAAAGGTAACTTAACTTGTTGATTAATATCAAAATAAAAGTTTTAGAAATTAAAATCGTTTTTCAATATTTAACTTATTAAATTGTATATACGTGAGTATTTTTAATATTACGAGGAATATTGACGTTTTTGTAAGGATATTACGTAATAAATAAGGTTTGTAAGGATAGAGATGAAATTCTATTTTTAGCATTTTTGAAGGTTAATCGGCCGTCTTTGAAGACCATAAACAAACCAAAGTTGATTAATTCACTTCCTGGTCAAAAAAGGTGGGACAACATTTTATGTCGTGTTATGAAAAATTGAAAATATGGGACAACATTTTATGTCGTGTTATCAAATTGTTTTAACCTTGATGGGTCCCATGATAATGTGTTGTAACCAATGTTTTGATTTTGAATGTGGCAAGTTGTTGGTGGAAAGGGTCAGCGGGAGGTGCTTGATGGGTGGTAACTGAGACCAGCAGCTCGCATTACAGTTTGGGGCTGACCACGTACACTGGTGCTTGTACAATTGTACAATCCCCAGCGCTACAGTGTTCGGCCGATTAAAAAAAAAATCTTTTGCTATATGGGAAAAAAAACCGCTGTTGGCCCAAAATATAAAAAAATATATACGGAACGTACCCTCACTTTTTAACTCTTTATTGCTTTCAATCGGCCTGATCCAAAAACAATAGAAGAAGCTTTTAATTTATGAAAAAAGAGAAAAAAAACCCCTGTCGGCCCAAAATAAGAAAAAAATATTACGGGACGTACTCTCACCTTAAAACTTTTTACGAGCTTTTTACGTAATAAACTTTATTTATTAAATATAACGTAATAAACATTATTTATTAAATATACAATACATCTCTACACAAAAAAAGAGCTTTTACTTTATAGAAAAAAGATAAAAAAACCTCATGTCGGCCCAAAATAGGAAAAAAAATTATGCGACGTACTCTCACCTTTTAACTATTTGCGACTTTTTTACGTAATAAAATTTACTTATTAAATATCCAATACATATCTACCCATTCATTCAAATTAAAAAAATATTATTATTCGGGAAAAAATTAGCCCCGCCGCAACACGTGAATTCTTATGCTTGAGCACACCAATAAATAATAACCCGTCCCGCAGCAACGCGCAGGTACTTTGGCTTGCTTGGTATAAAAGTTTATAGGTTGCAATTTCTAAATGGGCCGATTTGGGTAAACTTAAAAAAAGGTTTATGTAAGAGGTGAACTGGTCAAATAGAACCTCTATTGCTATTATCTCAAGATCTAGATTGTTATTCGTTCTATAGTCCTGAAAAAGACAACGAAAAAAGTAAATGTGGGTTAACCCTACCCATCAGATTTCGACCCAACATAAAATAAGTGACTTGTTTTAATCAGAATTTGTTATTGACCTGTTTAAATCAGAATCCGCCCGTTATTGACCTATTACCCAACCCATGACCGTACATCTTTCCACCTCAACACAATGTCCACAAACTCTGGTTGGTATTATTAGGTGATAGGTTAGTTGGCCCAAACCCGTCTTGTAGGTTTGGTCCATTAGGGTTTTTTTATGTCTTGTACTCTATAAATAGTGGCGAAATTATATATCATAACCCATGGGGTTTTCAACATTCAACAGGTATTAGCTTATTTAGACTTTGGTCCTTTTTTGTGTTCTTATTTGGCATGTATTTGGGTATACAACAGGGTGGTTTTTGGTGGTCGTTCAACGGGTGACTGGGAAGAGGAAATGAAAAACCCAGAAGACGGATACAAGTCTTTTAAGATGTAAGATTTGTATGATCCACAAAGTTCATCTGTGGATGTTGAATCAGGGCTAAGGATCGGGTCAAAAGGTGTATGTACTACTAGTTTTTGGTCCCTCAACAAAGTAGACGTGCACAAACCGGTTAACCAGTTCGATTCGGTTTCAGTCAAACAGGAACCTGTTTTAGTCAACGACCTTGTTCAAACCGGTTTGACTCAAACCAAAACCGGTTTGAAACCGGTTTTAGGCCGGTTTAAAGTTGAATAGGTTGGACAAGTTTGGAACCGGTTCCTTTTTTTCCGTTTTTCGTTTTTCATGGTTTTATACGCAATACACTTAATAAACTTCAACTTTTATTTAATTGAAAACCTAATACATCAAAATCGAAATACATCGGAAAGGAAATACAACCTAAGACATCAGAATTGTAATTGAAAATACAACATAATAATCGGTTTATTCGTAATCATAGCCATAGTTCGTCATATCATAGTCAACCTCTTCTCCTCCCGAACCCGAACCGGACATCGTGCCTTCGCTGCTAGCAGCATCTAGTGCAATTTCTTCTTCGGATAGTGGAATGGCTTCATTTTGTTGCACCTCGGCATCTAAGATCTCTTCTTCAAAGTCTATGGGGTTTTCAAGATCGGATTTGTGTTGTTTACGCTCTTGAGCGTCCAAGTGATCCTTTAAACACAAACACATCTCTAAAGATGCCTGAGTAAGTCTTGTTCTTCAAATTTACAACACCCTCCCACTTGTTGAAAATGCGGATTTGGAAGCTACCGAAGTAGCTTGTACACTTATTATATCCATGACCATAAGGGATAGAACAGGAACCATTGATTCCTTTTCTTTCCAAAAACCGAAGAGATCAAAAGCTGGAAACTCACTGTTATCAAGAAGTGTGACAAAATCTAAATTGACATATCGCTCATATTCGGAGGATAATGAAGGATCGTTCCTTGCCTTTTTCTTTCTATGTTCTTACTGTTAGGAACACGAAAGTGTCGGTCACTTCCATAGATATCATTAGATAGCTCGTATAGTTATTTTTGGAAACTTAAGTAGGCTAGTTAGCCCAAGGCCCATGGAAAGCCCATGAGCCCCAAGCTCACTCGTCTATACTTAGGGTATAAATACCCTCTCTATGCCTTTGAGAGGGTGTTGGTTGTTCATTTGTTTTCACACACTTAATGCATTTCTATTTCATGTTTACTTTCTCTCTTTAAAGTGTTCATCCAACCACTCTCACACTAAAACTACATTTCTTTCCCTAATCTTGTATGTTATTAGATATCATTCAATTGGTATCAGAGCCATGGAGTGATTTGTTTAGTTTTTGTGTTTGTATTTGGTTCCTTTTTGTTTACACCGTACGCCTTTTTCTTGTTTTTCTTTTGTTTTTGAAGCTTTAGTGTACACTAAAGGATCATTTACCTTGGTAAATCTGATCCAGTATCTTTAGGATATAGGTGTACAAGCTTAGATTCAAGAAAAACATCATTTTTGTTCAACTTTTGTGTTCGAAAAGCTTTAAAAGGTACAAATCTTGATTTCAAATTTTTTGGCTTAAAAACCATAAAGTTTGCCTTTTTATGGTACCTATAGGCTTAGTAATACTAGTTGTAGAACAAAATTTTGGAAAAAACTATCAAAAATGTGTCTTTTTGTGTTTTTGTGTTCTTGTGTTTCATCCTAGTGTACACTCGCAGCTACCGAATTAGCAGTTTTAGTGTTCACCGAACTCGCAGCTACCGAACTTGCAGTTTTAGTGTTCACCGAACTCGCAACAACTGAACTAGCAGTTTTAGTGTTCACCGAACTCGTAGCTACCGAATTAGCAGTTTTAGTGTTCACCGAACTCGAAGATACCGAATTAGCAGTTTTAGTGTTCACCGAACTCGTAGCTACCGAATTAGCAGTTTTAGTGTTCACCGAACTCGCAGCTACCGAATTAGCAGTTTTAGAGTTCATCGAATTTGCAGAATTGCAAGTGTCACCAAATTCGCAGTGGGAACCGGATTAGCAGTTTTTCTTTGTCAACCGAATTTACAATATCCTTTGACAACCGGATTCGCAATATCCTTTGTTGACCGAATTCGCAACTTCATTTGGACATCGAATTTGCAACTAAAGTTTAAAACTAAAATTTGATAAAAGAAGATTATACGGTTTATTTCTTTGATTTATAAAATCCCCTGAAACATTTACTTGTTTTCTCAGTTTTGTCAAGAGTTGTAAAATCCCGTATAAGTTTCAAGACATAAAACACACAAAAGACAACTCATAACAACACAATTTCTTTCAATCACCGTTCAATCAAATAGTACTCTTTTAACATACAATCTTTTCAATGACGACTCTTGCTGACAAAGCGATTCTTTTAGGTGCTAACAATCATCCACCTATGTTGGAAAAAGAATTATGCGATTCTTGGAAAAGCAGAATGGAGCTATACATGATGAATAGACAACATGGACGAATGATTCTTGAATCCATTGAAAATGGTCTACTTATTTGGCCGACGATTGAGGAGAATTGAGTGACTAGACCAAGAAAATACACGAATTGACCCTTGCAGATGCAATTCAAGCTGATTGTGATGTTAAGGCTACAAATATCATTCTTCAAGGTTCACCAACTGAGGTCTATGCACTTGTTAGCCATCATAAAGTCGCCAAGGATCTTTGGGAAAGAATTCAACTTCTCATGCAAGGAACTTCATTGACAAAGCAAGAAAGAGAGTGTAAACTATATGATGAATTCGATAAGTTGTCTTATAAGAAGGGAGAAACACTACGTGACTTCTACTTGAGATTTTCACTACTACTCAATGACATGAACATCTACAATGTGAAACTGGAATAATTTCAAGTAAACACCAAGTTTTTGAATACTCTTCCTCCTGAGTGGAGCAAATTTATGACTGATGTCAAACTGGTTCGGGATTTGCACACAACTAACACTGATTAGCTTCATGCTTACTTGGGACAACACGAATTTCATGCAAATGAAGTTCGTTTAATGCATGAACGCAACTCAGATTCGCTTGCTTTAGTTGCAACTCATTAAATGACACAGTCTCCTTATCAATCTCATCAGAACTCTTACCAAAACTCTCAATATGAACAACAAGTTTCACCATATCAGTTGTAACACCCCCAAAAATATACAACGCAGCGGAATACCACATGGGGTGCTACTTCATAATACACAGCGCTAGATACAAGAGAACGACCTCTAAAAAGTGTCGTTTGTAAAACAATCTCGTTGATTTTCTGAAATCAAAATAATAGTTATCCTAAAATTGCATCACTATGAAAAACTTGAATGTAAAGACTCCAATGCACAACAAATAATCCAAGCATCTAATTCACCTGAGAAAAACATGCTTAAAAGTGTCAACATTGAAGTTGGTGAGTTCATAGATTAGTTTAAATATGAATGTAAGTTTCAAATGAATGTATTTGTCCACTGTATCATCACAGTACCATGTAAAAATCCCAAAGATTTATAAAGAATGCACGACACATTTTATGTCACTAAAAATACCAATCTTATCCCAAAGATTTATAAAGAATGCATGACCAATTTAATGTCACCAAAATGTTTCAAGTATGTATTGACACTTTATTCAAGGCAACGTAAATATACATGTGAGTATAAAACAATGATTACGATTTGATTGGCGCCTGCGGGACCAACAATCATTACTGCCCGGGTGTTCTTGGAGGGAACACCCATGATGGGAACATATTATTTGCATACACGCCCGGGTGTTCGTGGAGGGGACACCTGTGATAGGTATATACAAGTCTACGTCACAGCGTCATGAACTATAAATCACTTGGAGGGAGAGCGCGAATGTTATGAAATAGATCTATTCGGGTGTGGATCCCTGTTCGGGTGATTAGCTATCGCCGGTAACGAACGTTATAGCGTGATGTCCACGCGAATGATATAAAATAGATCTATTCGGGATTGACAACTTTTGAAAGGATTACATATTAGCTTAAGCTGATTGAACTGATGACAAAACGGTACTGCCCGGGTGTTCTTGGAGGGGACACCGGTAATGGGAGTACATATATTTGTGACCAAAAATTTAGTCAAGTAATATATCCCATAGCGAGCTATGTAAATGAGTATGTAAACCAATTTGTAAACAATCTAGCAGCACAAACATACAACTAGAGCAGTTAATAACTACACACGGGTGTTATTACTGCTAGCAGCTTATTGACAAGTCCAAGGAGGAGTGATTCAACTTCTATAAAAGAGACACTTGGGCAAGGGGAGGCACGGTCACCCCAGAATCAGACAGCAAAGAACATTGGAACCTATCAGAAGGACTGTGCCAGTTGAGGAAACTACTTCAAATGCCTTAGTGTCTTAGTGTGATGGATTTGGATATGATTAGAGTGACCAAGAAGAAGAAGGTCCAACCAATTTTGCTCTCATGGCTTATTCTTTAACAAGCTCAGGTTCTTCTACAAACTCTAAGGTATCTAATGACTCAAATTGTTGTTCATCTTGTTTAGAATGGTAAAGATCTAAGAAAGAACAAAATTAAACAATCAGTTTAAAGACTTAAAACAGCTAGGATAAGTGTTTTCTCCTTAAAAACTGGTTTTGAATCTGTAGAAGCTAGACTTAGTCCTTTATGAAAAATGAGTCTGTGTACGAGAAAGAATAAAAAACGTCTTAAAAACGGAAATACTATTGTTAAGATATTTAGATATTATAGTAGCTATAAGAATGAAGTTAGATTTGGCTACAAAAGAAAAAGATAAGGTTCAACTTACAGTACAAAAATTTGAAAATTCATCAAAAAACCTAAGTAAACTTCTAGACAACAGATGAATGGAAGTGCAAAAACAAGATTTAGGTAAATGCTATCCTACCTCCCTATACGGGAATTTTATGCCAACCGAAAATCCATTTAGTTTAATCATCGTACTAGATGATTTTGGTTGATGTGAATGAGTCCCTGTTAGTTAGTCTGTAGTTGAAAAGCCTACAGTTGAGACTAAAGAAACCTTAGACTGTTTTAGAAAAGAAAATGAAGCCCCCAATTGATTTGAGGATTGGGTATCTTTAGTGATTAATAAAATGTGCCAAAGGTTAAAACATTTGAGAATTAATAAACCTAGTTTTTTGCTAAGAGTAAACTTTGTAAGTTTATTGAGCAAGTAAAAATCTCCTGAAAAAAATCATTGATAAAATAGGCAAAACACTCATAGTCCTATGGGAACAATATAAAACGGAACCAACAAAGTCTGTCAAAAATTAGGGAGTGATTTTGAGATGTTCAACAAAGCTTGTCACGTGTGTGGTAGTTTTGATAATTTAAAAAATGATTGCAATAACTGGTATAATAATGGAATATTTGCAAAACCAGTTTGGACTAATATTCAAAGGGTGAACAAACAGAATTTCTCTAAATTAACTCACCCTAGTCCAAAAAGGAACATGGTTCCAAGGACAGTCTTATCTAGGTTTGGCCTAATTTCAGTTAATACTGTTAGACCAGTTAATACTGTTCAATCAAGAACAACAGTGAATAATGCATGACCCATGTAAAATGTTATTAATAATGCATATTCAACTGCTAGAAGGCCTTTTAACAAAATAACAGCAGCTAATAACAGTAATTTTACTAAAAAGGTTAATATTGTTAAGGGAAACAAAGGAAATGCTGTTAAGGCCTCAGCATGTTGGGTTTGGAGACCAAAGCAAAAAAATTTAGATCATGTCTCCAAAAACAATGGTGCATCAATGTCCTTTAAAAGATTTGACTTTATTGATGCACAAGGCAGATCCAAGTCAGTAATGGCTTGGGTCCCCAAAAGAAAACTTAATTTATCAGCCATTATGTGCAGGGCAATCTACAACAAGATTTGAAGAAGTAAAGGAGTGATGATAATGGATGCCTAGGCACACTGACAGGAATACAGATCAAACTTACAGAATATGAATAAATGATGGTGGATTTGTTGCTTTTGGAGGTAATTCCAAAAGAGGGAAAATTACTGGGAAAAGGTAAAATAAAAAACTGTAAATTAGATTTTGAAGATGTAGTATTTTTTGAAAAAGGAACTAAAGTTAACCTCTTCATGTCTCACAAATGTGTGACAAAATAATAGTGTTCTTTTTTCTGATACTGAATGTGTTGTTCTGTCTCCAGAATTTAAGTTAACCGATGAAAGTCATGTTTTACTTAAAGTTCCTAGAAAGGTTAATATGTACATTGTTAACTTAAAGAATGTTGTTTCTCAAGGAGGTCTCACTTGTCTCTTTGCAAAAGCCACACCAGATGAATCTAATCTTTGGCATATGAGGCTTGGACATGTAAATTTCAAAACAATGAATAAACTGGATAAGTTAGGAAAACCTTGTAAGAGGTTTTACCTTCAAAACTTTTTGAAATTAATCAAACTTGTGTTGCTTATCAGAAGGGAAAACAACACAGAGCTTCTTGTAAGACCAAAACAGTCAGTTCAATCAGCCAACCATTACAAATGTTGAACATGGATTTGTTTGGCCAAACATAGGGAAAATAGTTTAATGAGAGAAGAATGTACTGCCTATGTGTCACAGATTATTTTATAGGTTAGTTGGTGTTTTCTTTTTAGCCAACTAGACTGAAGAAAACTATTGAAATACCTTAAAACATTCATAATAGGCATAAAAATCTAATAGACCTTAGAGGGAAAGTGATTAGATGTGACAATGAGACTAAATTCACCACGATAGGGTCATGATTAGTTATGTTGAAAATGAAGGGAATATAAGGAAATTTAGATGTTGCTGGAACTCCACACAAAATGGAGTAGCTGAAAGGAAAAATAGGACACTAATAAGGCCTGTCTAGGACATGCTAAAGATAATTAAAAATTAACCAACAACTTTCTAGCAACAGCATTCATACTGCTTTCATATGTGCCCCAAAAATACAATGTTGAGTTATCAAGCTCACAACAAGACCCCTATGAACATTTTAATAGGGGTAGAAAAACCCTGCTTTAAGCTTCAAGAGAACCATTTTGGGTGCCTGTTACAATCCCTAATACCATAGATCACCTAGGTAAATTTGATGGAAAGGCTAATGAATGGTTCTTTATAGGATACTCTACCAATAGCAAAGCATTCAGAGTATTCAACAGTAGAACTAGGATAGTAGAAGAGAACCTGCATGTATAATTTAGTGAAAATACATCTAATATTGCAGGAAGTGGACCTAATTGGCTTTGATATAGATCAACTACAATACTATGAACAATAAGCCAAAGTATGTTGCAGGGTATCAGTCTAATGGTAAATGCAGGTACCAGATATGCAATGTGACAAGCAGGTAAAGCTAGAGTGGAGACAGTACCTGGCAAAGATTACATACTGCTACCATTATGGACTCAAGATCCACCATTCTCTTCTAGTTCAAAGGATTCTCCTGATGCTGGATTCAAACCATCAAGGGAAGAGGAAAAGAAAGACGCCGAAGATCCAAGGAATGAAAGTGGAAATCTAACTAAAGGGAAAGATAGTGAGTTCTAAGTACAGAGGATCCAAGAATTAATCAAGAGAAGGATGATTATATTAACAACACTAACAATATTAATACTACTAGTAATGGAAATAGCACTAACAATGTTAATGCTGTTAGTTCAACTGTTAATGCTGTTGGCACAGAAGTTAATGATGTTGATCTAAAAACTAGCATTGAACTTCTAAATGATCCAAATATGCCTGAATTGGATGATATTGTTTATTCAGATGATGATGAAGATGTTGGTGTAGAGGCTGACATGAACAATTTAGATGCATTTATGCCTGTCAGACCTATTCTAACTACAAGAATACACAAAGATCATCCAGTTGACCAAATCATTGGAGACTTGTATTCAGCACCTCAAACAAGAAGAATGACAAAGAATTTGAAAGAACATGGTTTGTTTAGTTCAGTTCAGCAAAGAACAAACCATAAAGACTTTCAAAATTGTTTGTTTGCTTGCTTTTTATCACAAGAAGAACCCAAGAAGATAATCCAAGCATTGAAGGATCCAAGTTGGATAGAAGCTATGCAGGATGAGCTTCTACAATTAAAATTACAAAAGGTTTGGACCCTGGTGGATTTACCAAATGGCAAAAGGGCCATAGGTACTAAATGGGTTTACAAGAACAAGAAGGATGAAAGAGGTATTGTGATAAAGAACAAAGCAAGATTGATTACTCAAGGGTACACACAAGAAGAAGGGATTGACTATGATGAAGTTTTTGCCCCTGTTGCCAGAATTGAAGCAATTAGGCTATTCTTAGCCTATGCCTTATTTAAAGACTTTGTGGTGTACCAGATGGATGTCAAGAGTGCTTTTCTTTATGGTAAGATTGAAGAGGAAGTCTGTTTGTCAACCACCAGGATTTGAAGATCCATACTTCCCTGACAGAGTTTACAAAGTAAAAAAGGCTCTCTATGGATTGCGTCAAGCCCCCAGAGCTTGGTATGAGACCTTGTCCACTTATTTATTGGAAAATAGGTTTGAAAGAGGACAAATAGACAAAACTTTGTTTATCAAGAGGGATCAAGGTGATATTCTGATAGTACATGTATATGTAAATGATATCATTTTTCGATCTACAAAGAAGAAGTTATGCACAGAGTTTGAGAAGATGATGCATAAGAATATTTCAAGAAGAGGTATCCATGTGTGAACTTGACAGTTCTCCTAAGGACTGCAATGTGAAGCAAAAGGAAAATGGGATTTTTATAAGCCAAGACAAGTATGTGACTAAGATTTTGAAAAAAATTAGCTTTAGTGATGTCAAAACAACAAACACACCCATGAAAACCCATAAGCCTTTGCTCAAAGATGCAGATGGTGAAGATGTAGATGAACACATGTATAGATCAATGACTGGCTCATTGATGTATCTTACTTCTTCAAGACCAGATATAATGTTTGATGTATGTGTATGTGCCAGGATTCCAAACCCAAAAAGTGACACATCTTCATGCTGTGAAAAGAATTTTTAGATATCTTAAAGGTCAATCTAAATTGGTCCTTTGGTATCCTAAGGATTCACCTTTTGATTTGGTGGCATATACTGACAGTGACTATGCAGAAGCAAGCTTAGATCGAAAGTCCACAACAGGATGTTGTCAATTTTTAGGATGTCGATTGATTTCATGGCAGTGCAAGAAGCAAACTGTGGTTTGCTATTCCAGCAACAGAAGGCTTAATAAATAGCTGCTTACAAGTTGCTTGCTAAGATGCTTTTGGATTCAAAATTAATTGCTAATTATAGGTAAAACTTTATGCATACAAATGATCTATAATGATAATGAGCAGTACTATAAATCCTAGTTAAGAACCCTATTTTTCATTCAAAATAAAAGCACATTGAGATTAGACATCACTTGATCAGAGATTCCAATGAAAAGAAGCTAATTCAAATGATCAAGATTCATACTGACAAGAATGTTATAGATTTGCTTACAAAAGCATTTGATATAAGTAGATTTCAATATCTAATTGCTAGTATTGGAATGCTAAATCTTTAAGATGGTGAGGTAAATGAATAGCATAATTAATAGATTAAAAAAACATACAGAGTGATTTCGTGAGTAAAAGAATTGAGGAGAATTTGTTAGTTGAAAACCAGAAGAGAGATGTGAGATAAACATAGACAAAGTGATTTAGTGAGAAAAAGAATTAAGAGAAGTTATGAGTTGAAAAACAGAAAAAGAGATGTGTGAAAATAAAAACAGATATAGTGATTTAGTGAGAAAAAGAATTAAGAGAAGTTATGAGTTAAAAAACAGAAAGAGAGATGTGTGATAAAAACAAATAGAGTGATTTAGTGAGTAAAAGAATTGAGAGAAATCAAAAACAGATAGAGAGAACTGTAAGCTAAAAGAATTGAGAGAAATCAAAAACAGACAAAGAGAATTTGTAAGTTAAAATATTAATTTGATGATGAAAATGCTGATTAGAAAGGAATTGAAGTTAATGCTAGTGATTCAAAGTTAATACTGCTAGGCATAAACTTACTGCTGCTTAGGAAAGTTAATGCTGCTAGGCATAACTTACTACTGCTGTTGTAAGTTAATGCTGCTAGACTTAATTTACTGCTGGGTTACTTACTACTGCTGTTGAAAGTTAATTCTGCTAGGCATAAACTTATAACTGCTGGTGAACGTTAATGCTGTTGAGGGTACTTTCATAAATACTTCGATTAAGGGTTTCAATCAATCATTCAATCGATTTCAATCTTTCATATACTGTCTAATCATAAACCCTAACTTAATTTCATTATTTATCATCAAAACCCATCACAATGTCAGATCTAAAGTTTGATGATTCACATAACATGGTCGCATTTTTGGAGAAACCCACTGAAAGTGAAGGGTTTGAGCAAATTGTGGATTTCTTACATGCGAATCCTATCAAATATGTGTTAACGGTTAATCCTACAATCTATACTTCATGTATTGAGCAGTTTCTAGGCTAACTGCAAAAAGGTGAAAACTTTTAAAGAGAAGTATCAGTTGCACGGCACCTAGGTGGATAGGAAGAAGATGAAACCTCACTGAATCCACATACGGAGAGAACTTCCACTGGAAGATGTGAATTGTGCTGATTGTCTACCCCAATGCCACTATTTTTGAGCAGCTTACACATATGGGGTATGAAAAACTTTCTCAGAAGCTTACATTTTACAAGGCTTTTTTTTCTCCTCAATAAAAGTTTTTGATTCATACTATTCTGCAATGCCTAAGTGCTAAGTCTACTGCATGGAACGAATTTAGTAGCACTATGGCCGCTACAATAATATGCTTAGCCACAAACCAGAAATTCAACTTTTCTAAGTATATCTTTGAAAGTATGGTGAAGAATGTAGATAAAAGTATGGTGAAGAATGTAGATAGTAGTGTCAAATTTCTAATGTTTCCAAGGTTTGTACAAGTCTTTTTGGATAAACAAATTGGTGATATGTCTACTCATGATGAAATTTTTGTTACACCCTCTCACACAAAGAAGGTATTTGGTAATATAAAAAGGGTTAGGAAAGGATTCTCTGGAGCAGTTACACCCTTATTTCCAACCTTGATGGTTCAAGCTCAGGAAGAAATAGGTGAAGGTTCAGCTAATCATACTGATTCCCATTACACACCCATTATTACTCAACCATTAACTTCTCAACCCCAGAAGAAACAAAAATTAAGGAAGCCAAAGAGAAAAGACACTAAGATTCCTCAATCCAGTGGTCCTATAAAGCCTATAGCAGATGAGGCTGCCAATGAGGAAAATGTACCTACACATTCCAGTGATCCACTTCTCAGTGGTGAGGATAGACTGAAACTTAAAGAATTGATGACATTGTGTACCAACTTAGAGAACAAGGTTCTTGATTTGGAACATACAAAGACCACTTAGGCATTGGAAATTGAAAGCTTAAAAAGAAAGGTGAAGAAGCTTGAGAAGAAGCAAAGGTCAAGAACTCCCAAGCTCAAAATACTATTCAAGGTTGGTAGATCTGCACAAGTTGTTTCCTCTGAAGATGAAGGTTTGGGTGATCAAGAGGATGCATCCAAACAGGGGAGGAAAATTACTGACATTGACCAAGATGCAGAAGTTACATTGGTTGATGAAACTCAGGGGAGGTATGATGATGCTCAAATGTTTAATACAGATGTTTTTAATGGTGAAGAAGTGTTTGTTGTAGAGCAAAGTGAAAAAGTTGTTGAAGAAGTAGTTAGTACTGCTGCAACAATTACTACTGAAGAGATCAATTTGGCTCAAGCATTGGCTGAATTGAGGAGTGCAAAACCTAAGGTTATGGTACAAGAGCCAGTGCAGAGTACAACCACAACAACACCCTCAACAATACCCAAAGCTAAAGCATAATTTTAAGAACCCTGTGATCTACAACAAGAACAACACTAACATCAATACCTTCAAACATCAAGGATAAAGGCAAAGCTAAGATGATTGAACCTGAGAAGCCTTTGAAGATGAAAGAACAAATAAGACTTAATGAAGAACTTGCTTTTAAACTACAAGCTGAAGAAGAAGAACAAGCAAGACTTGTAAGAGAGAAGGCTGAGAAAGTTAAAGAAGCCAACATTTCATGGGATAATGTGCAAGAAATGATAAAGGCTGATATGTTATTGGCTGAAAGATTTCAAGCAAGAGAGCAAGAAGAATTGACAGATGAAGAGAAGGCAATATTGTTTGTAGAACTTTTGGAGAAGAGAAAGAAACACTTTGCAGCATTAAGAGCTCAAGAAAAGAGAAACAAGCCACCAACTAAAGCACAAAAGAAAAGTACAATGTCAACTTATCTAAAACACATGGCTAGTTACAAGCAAAGTCAATTGAAGAACAAGTCTTTTACAGAAATTCAGAAGTTATTTGATAAAGCCGTGAGAAGGGTAAACTTGTTTGTTGATAAAGAAAGCTGAAGCAGAGATGGCACAAGAAAGTAGTTCTAAGAGAGCAGGAGAAAAGCTAGAACAAGAGGTAGCAAAGAAACAAAAAATGGAAGATGATAAAGAGAAAGAAGATCTTAAGAACAATTGCTCTGAGATTGTCCAATAGATAAAGTAGCAATTGATGCTAAAACCTCTACTTACCAAGCCGCATCCCATAGTAAATTTCAGATATCATAGAAAACGGAGAGAATGGCTATTATGAAATAATGAGAGCTGATGGAAGTGGCAAGACATACTTATTGTTTAGTCAACTGCTCAAAGAGTTTGACAGAGAAGGCTTGGAAAATCTATGGAAGTTGGTTAAAGCTAAGCATGGGAATACAAGGCCAAAAGAAGGCTATGAAAGAGTGTTATGGGGTGATCTAAAGACTATGTTTGAACATCATGTAGAAGATCTAATATGGAGGAATTTACAAGGAATGAAAGTATTGCTTTGGAGGCTATATGATTCCTGTGGAATACACTTTGTGAGGTTTGAAGATATGCATGTCTATATGCTAGTTGAGAAGAGATATCCCTTTACACCTGCAACAATTACTAATATACTAAATAAGAAGCTGCAAGCTGACAATTAGAATGAAACGTGTTATCAGCTTCTTAAGCTTATGACAAAACAGCTCAAGAAACAATGAAGTGTTTGGAAGCATCCTCTTGGTGATTGATGAAGCTTTTAATGAAGAAACTTGATGATTTTGAAGATAAATATCAAGTTTAGAAGAGGATTGTTGGGATTAAAAGCCTCTTGATGCTGTTTGGAAGTTACTACTGCTAAATGGAAGTTAAGACTGTTAAGGTATTAGTTACTGCTGCTAAGCATAAATTAGTGCTGTTAGTAATCTTAATGAAAAATATGCTAAGTAGTTAGTACTGCTAGTATAAGTTACTACTGCTAGTGTATATTACTACTGTAAGTTACTACTGTTAGTGTAACTTAGACCTGAAGAAGATATGAAAAAAAACTTATAAGTATTAATGCTGCTTGTACACAGTTAGTGTTGCTGGTACAAAAGTTACTACTGTTGGTGTAAAAGTTACAACTACTTGAAGATTACAACTACTGGAAGAGTTTATGCTGACAGAGAAGAGTACAAAGACTATATCAGCAGAAAGATAAAGATTGCTTATGTGATAAGTATGAGATATTTTTGTAAAAGATACGTATAAGTTATTTGTTTAGAAGATCATGATAACTTAGGAAAATATTGTAAGCCGGTTAGGACTCCTTGGTGTATAAAAAGAGGTCCTAGGGCATAGAGTTAGATATCTAGAAATTGTTTTGTTTTGATATCGATATAGCTTCAAGGTTTTGTAACCCTAACACTATTAAGAGTGTTCATATTATATTGAGGCTGAAAGTTTGGTAAACCGTTTGTTATTAATCTTATTTATTACTGTTTCATTGAAATTCTTCTTAGTATCATTGACTAGATTCCGCATAGTCTTTGATATTCACAATCAAAGTTTCTATCATAGTTGTTTTGGATTTATTCAATACAACTTAGGCTTATACAAGCTAAGCAAGATCAATTCTATTGGGATCAACAAAAATATTCTGAATTATCTGCTACGGAAGCAATTCAAGCTGATTGTGATGTTAAAGCAACGAATATCATTCTCCAAGGATTACCACCCGAGGTCTATGTACTTGTTAGCAATCATCGAATCGTTAAGGAACTTTGGAAAATAATTCAACTTCTCATGCAAGGAACTTCATTAACGAAGCAGGAAAGAGGGTGTAAGCTTTATGATGAATTAGATAAGTTTGATTATAAGATGGGAGAAACACTACGTGATTTCTACTTGAGATTTTCACTACTACTTAATGACATGAACATCTACAATGTGAAACTGGAACAATTTTAGGTGAACACTAAGTTTTTGAATACTCTTCCTCCTAAGTGGAGCAAATTTGTGACAGATGTCAAACTGGTTAAGGATCTGCACACAACTAATATTGATCAGCTTCATGCTTATTTAGGACAACACGAATTTCATGCAAATGAAGTTCATTTAATGCATGAACGCAACTCAGATACGCTTGCTTTGGTTGCAACCCATCAAATACCTTAAAAGGTCCCCCCCCTTATAAGTCAAGCCAGACCCTAAAAGTCAAAGATTGAAATCGTCATTCAAAATTTCGAAAATTCTCGGATGTTACATCAGTCTCCACAGTATGGATCACCTTATCAGTCTCAACACTACTTAATCAATTAATCTTCAACACCCTTTTCAATCCCTTTTCCATCCAATGGTTATCAATCATTAGTTTACCACAACGTTTATTCTCCTTTATCATCCATCCCTCAATTGGAATATACTCCCACAGTTAACCACCAACAATAACAACCTGAATTTCCCTAACTAGACTCGGGTCTAATAGTTCCAGTGTTCAAGCAAGGTGATGATCCCATTGATGCCATCAATCACATGATGTCATTCTTGTCTGACGTCGTCACATCTCACTATCCAATTACCAATAACCAGGTAAGGAATTTGTCAAACCCTAGGCAACAAGCTACCATTAATGATGGAAGAGTAACTTTACAACCAGTATAGGGGAGACAAATTTTCTTTGCTACGGGTACTACTAGGACCTACACTCCAAGAGTAAGTAGAATCAATTCTGGGAAACAAAGGACTATTATTTGTTACAACTGCAAAGGGGAAGGACATATGTCCAAACAGTCCACTAAACCTAAAAGGAAACAAGATGATTCATGGTTTAAGGATAAAGTGTTGCTGGTGCAAGCTCAAGCAAGTGGTCAAATTCTATATGAAGAAGAGCTAGCATTTTTGGCAGATACAGGAATTCTAGAAAGTCAAGCCACACAGACCGTCAGTACTCACAATGCCGCTTATTAAGCCGATGATTTAGATGCATATAACTCTGATTGTGATGAACTCAACACTACCAAAGTTGCTCTCATGGCGAATTTATCTCATTATGGTTCAGATGTTCTCGTTGAGGTACACAATCCTGATGATATGGATAACAATATGATCAATCAAAGTGTGCAGGCGATATCGTCTTCTGAGTAACTGAAATAACCAGTAATAGCAATATCATTCCTTATTCTCAGTAACTGCATGAAACACAATAGGTAGCTATTCAGAATTCTAACTCATCTGTAAAACAAGATGCACTGATATTATCTGTGATAGAACAACTGAAAACCCACCAATTAAATGTTGATTTGTTTGTTTAGTGCAATGGCTACATATCTCGAGGCGGCATATCATTCTTAAGACTTAGGCGGTTCTTCATCCTAAGACCTAGATACGAACAATCCTATCACGATTAACGTATCCGCATAAAGCATCCATTAGTCTAATTATAATCTATCATAAGTAATTAAAGCAATAGTGACCCTATTAATACCCTAGCCCATCGAGACTTTACCCACTTATTGCTTGATGTTGTTTTATACGCCGGTAGTCCACCACCAAAATCAATACCAATTAATTAAGAACAATACTTGTTGAACAATTATCTGGTCACCGGCCGGTTCAACTAAGCTCATAATCAAAGGGTAAGGACAAGGTGTCATTTGTGATCCTATTGGTCCGGGCATACAAAACACAACATGGAGAGCTATCTCGGCATCTATGTTGATCCCAAACCTTGATTGATTCTTTTGCTTATAAAGAGTATGTTACCTTGGATAAATCCAAAATAACAATAGTAGAGACTTTGTGTGTATATTAAAGTGTATGCGGAATCTACACCTTAATACTCTGGAAGTAATAACAATGAAACAGTAAACTGTAATGCAGTAGAATGAACAATGAATATAACCAAAAGCTTTAATATTATTAGATCAATAATACGAGTACTCTTAACTAGTACTAAGGTTTACAACCTTGAAGCTATGAATTTGACTTGATTTGATATGTCTACAACCTTAACCTAGGATCTCCTTTTATACACCAAGGAGTACTTTACAAGATAACTACAAATCTTAGATAATCTTCTATAATCTTAAACATATACGTATATTCCTAACATATAAGATATACACTAAGATTACATCCATATATATCTTCTCATACGTCTTTAACTCATTGGCAGTACTAAGTCTTCATGCAGCAGTTCAAAATCATTCAGCAGTATTAAGTTTAATACTGGTAGTACTAACTTCCTCCTGACAGTACTAATATTGTACTAGCAGTACTAACTGAGTTAATACTGTTAGTTATAAGAAGAGCAGTATTAACCTCTTGTGAAGATTTATTCCCAACAATCGTCCCCTAAACTTGTAATTTACCTTCAAATCTTAAGTTTCTTCTGAATGAAATCTTCTAGTCTTCTTCTGCTGAGGATTCTTTCAAACACTATTCTACTGTTGTATTTGAGACTTAACAAACCTGATGAGTTCATAACCCATTTCACTCTGATGATCAACTTCTATCCTTCTTTGCAACATCATTGAAAGAACATCTTGTGACAGAGGATACTTCCTTTCCACCAACATGTGAATCACCAAACCTATATCCATTAAAATCACAAGAACTCTATAAAAATTATGTAATTTCTAGTTTATCAGATTCCAGTCCTGTTGATTTCTCCATATTTCATCTTCTCCATTTGGTTCCATCATTGTCTTCAGATCTCCCCAAAGCAATAAGTCATAACCTTCTGGGCTTTCCGTCTGAAATCTTCCTTTGACCAATCTGTATAATTCTAGCACATCTTGCCTATCAAAATCATAAAGCATTGCACTAAATAAATTGTAATGCTTAATACTTCCATCTGCTCTTTTGATTTGATAATAGTACTTATTGTTTGCTAGAATCTGTGTCTCCCAGACTACAATTAGATACTTTGTTGCCAATGATTCAACATCAAAACCTTCATCTTCTGAAACAATGCTCAAATAAACTTGAAGTTCTTCTTTCTCAGCATCATCTTCTAACTTATGTTTCTTAGAACTTTCTTCACTAAGAGTTTCTCTTCCCCTTTTTCTAGCAAGTGACTTCTTTCTTCTACCTTCTGCTTTCTTAGAGCT
Organism: Tanacetum coccineum; assembly: GCA_026074375.1. Lineage (NCBI taxonomy): Eukaryota > Viridiplantae > Streptophyta > Magnoliopsida > Asterales > Asteraceae > Tanacetum > Tanacetum coccineum. The sequence goes on along the minus strand of BQNB010014685.1, from coordinate 10,402 downwards.
TTCTAACACAACTTGTTAAGCTGCAACATCTTCTTGCTGAACTGTTTCTTCTTCTACTTGCTTTGCTTCAATTTCCTCATTCTTCTGTGTCTCAGTGGGTTCTTCATGAACTTCTTGACCTGGACTTTTCATTCTCTGAACTCTCTAAACTTCTAACTCAGAATCCATAGGTACAAAAGAGTAAATTTGATCCCATACTCTTTCAAATATAGGTCTAATGTCATCATAGCTCATTCCTTTAAAATCTTTCATCTTGTATCCTCCTTGATTCTTCAAATATGTACACATGTTCTTTCTCACTTCAGCTACAGATCTAAGTCTATTTTGAAGTGCATGATACCTCATCACAGAAGGATCACTCCAATCAATAACTTTTTCACTTTCATCTGTTTGCTTTGCTTCTTGAGGTATTCTCTCTTCTTCAGCAACCCACTGAGCTTAAACTTGTTTTGCATATTCTTCATCCTGCAGAATTTGTGCTTGCTCTTCCTCATAAAAACTTTTAGCAAATTCTTCATCAAGACTTATCTGCATCATCTCTTTCTTCTTGATTTTCTTTGGAGGCTCAGATTCTTGCATAATTGCTTTACCTTTTGCTTTTCTCTTCTCTTCACTCCTTCTGCTATACATAATTCTTTCAGCAGCAGTACTAACCATAGGAGTTTCACTAGCAGTACTAATTGGTAGATTAGCAGTATTAAGTGCAATATCAGCAGTAGTAACTTCTTTTTCTCCTTTTTCACCACTACCTTGATCTTCTACAAGCTCTATAGGTTCTTCTTCTTCTAACAACACCTCAGTATCATCACTAGTCCTTATCTGAATATCAGCATCCTCTTGAATCTCTGTATCCTCTTGAAACCAAGTCATTCCTTCATCTTAAACCAAGGAGA